>JAOVYX010019769.1:0-18010 GCA_035668315.1 Drosera spatulata
CCCAAAATTCTATCTTTATTCTTACCCCTCCCTTAGGATAGAAATTACTTCAAGTTGAGTTTGGGGCGACATTCTCTGTTCCCTAAGGGATCGACTCCTGTTTTCATATCTACATTAGTATTTATAGCGGGATAAAAACAAATTGGCACGTTTTACGACAAACGTGGAAGTCACCATAATTACACCCTTTGCTTACTTTGCATCAATTTTTGACGCCGTTGCCGGGGAATGGTAACGAGTGTCATTAAAACCAGATTTAACTTGATATTTTTCTATTCTAGGTTTTATTAAAAAAAACTTTAAAAATCAAAAAAAAAAATTTTAAAGACTTAACGATTTTTTTTAAAAAATAATAAAATTTTAAAATTTTCGAACAAAAAGAAGTCATTTATGAAATTTTATGAACTTGAGAAGCGGTAGGGTGATCTGAAGTGCAAAAATAATTGTTCATTTTGAGTCGCCTCAGTCAAGTAGCTCAGCTCCTTCTTTAGGTTCTAATCCTTCTGCTTCTTTTTCACACTAAACAGAGAAAGGAGTTTTACTCCTATTCAATTTACAAATTTAGATATGGCAGATATTCAGGCCAACATTCCTCCAAACAATCAAATAACCAGAATGCTCAAAATGTTCAAGAACCTCAAATTGATAATCGCACATTGAGAGAGTTAGCTGAATATGATGATAAAAATGAACCTCCATTGTGTATAGTGTTTCCTGATGTTCAAGGAAATTTTAAACTTAATTCTGGATTTTTAAATAAATTATCATCTTTTCATGGTTTGCCTGGTGAGGATCCTCATCGACGTTTAAATGAATTCAGGGTAGTTTGTGCAAACATGAAACCAAAAGGAGTAACTAATGAAGTCATTAAACTTTAAGCTTTTCCATTTAGTGTCCAAGATGCTGCTAAAATTTGGCTCGATGATTTACCCAAAGGAACAGTAAATACGTCGGGGCAGATGAAATCCCTATTTCTCGATAGATATTTTTCCTCCTCTAAAATCATGACTATTCAGAAGCAAATCTGCTCTGTCAGCCAAAAGAAGGGGAAATTATTACACGAGTATTGGGAACGTTTTAAACGTCTATGCTTAAGCTGTCCAAATCATCAATTCTCAGAAAATCTTCTCATACGATATTTTTATTAAGGACTCTCTATAACAGAGAGAGGATTGGTCAATGCAGCATGTGGGGGTGATCTTCAAGACAAACAACCACGAGTTGCACGAGAAATTCTTGAAAAGATGGCTGTAAATTCTCAAGATTTCAATCGCGATGATGAACATTCTCGTGATATCCGAGAAATATTCTCCTTTCCTAGTTCTGCTGATATAAAGCTTAATAAATTAACTGATATGCTTACTAAATTCCTAACTACAAATAATAACATTCCTCGAGTAAAAGCTTCTGGAATTTGTTACAATATGGGACATCCAAGTGATTCTTGTCCTATGTTACAAGAAGAGCAAGCTAATGCTGTGTGGGATTTCCAGGCCCACCAAGTCAACCTAGGCAACATAAGTGGAACTATAATGCAGATCAGTCTTGGAGGAATCATCCAAATTTTCGTTGGGGAGGTCAAAATAATGCACCTTCTGTTCCCCAACAACAAAAATTTCCTCGTGAATTTTTCATTTACCACAGGATGATTTTTCAACTAATCAGGGCAATTCAGGTGGAATGTCACTTGAAGATATGGTTAAATCCATGGCTACAACTCAAATGGCTATGCAAAAGGATGTTAAGGATTCAAGATATTCGAAGCCAAGTCAGTCAACTAGCCTCTGATATGAGCCAGTTGAAGGCTCAAATGAGCAATAAACTTCCTTCTCAGCCTATAAATCCTTGCGAAATTATAGATGAATTGGAAGTTCATAAAGATAAAGAGGGGGAGGAGGGAATTCCCTCACAACCTAAGCAAACTGAAGAAGAAACAAAGATATCTGTCCCGAAAGAAACAAGAATTATTTTCAATGCTCCTTTTCCTAACCGTTTGACTAAGGACAAGAAAGAAGAAGCAGAAAAGGACATATTTGAGCTTTTTAAGAAAGTCAAAGTAAACATTCCCTTGTTGGAAGCAATCAAACAACTTCCAAGATATGCTATATTTTTTAAGGAACTTTGCGATAACAAACGAAAATTATAGGGCCACGAACGAGTCATGATAAACGATAATGTTTCAACTATTTTACAGAAGAGACTACCACAAAAATAGAAGGACCCTGAAATGTTTAGCATAGCATGCACGATAGGAAGTGTGCAAATTACAGTCTGCATGATTGATCTTAGAGCGTCCATCAATGTGATGCCCTAATCCTTGAATTTAGGACCTTTATAATTCAGCTTGCTGATAGGTCCGTCACACATCCTGTTAGAGTGATAGAAGATGTCCTGGTGAAAGTTAACGACCTTATCTTTCCTGCAGACTTTTACATTATAAAGACTTAAGATGGTCATAACTATTCCACTCATGCACCAATTCTATTAGGGACACCATTCTTAAGGACTGCCAATACAAAGATTGATGTTAATGATAGACCGTTGTCCATGGAATTCGATGGAGAAAAAATTACATTTAATATTTATGAAGCAATGACACATCCAAGCGACCAAGTATTCGTTGTGTGTTCAAGTAGCACCTCCATGTCCCTTGAAGAAGAATTATTCGATGCAGATGAGTTGACCTTTATCGAGATTGAGCAAGAACTTGATGAAAGCACTTATGATCACGACTTCTCTTTCCTAGAAGATCAATTAAAAGGGCAAGACCATGTCAAAATGCTTTAATTGCCACAAGACCATGAAAAGATCAAGCCATCAATTGAAACACCATCAACATTAGAGCTAAAACCGTTACCAGCTCAGTTGAAATATGCTTATATGGATGACGATAACAAGTTATCGATTATTATTTCAAGTCAACTGACAGATGAGCAAGAAAAAGCTTTGGTGGGTGTACTAAAAAGGCACAAAATAGCTATTGGATGGACCTTTGTCGACATTAAAGGAATTAGTCCCTCTAAGTGCATGCACAGAATATTATTAGAGGAAAACTCACAAGCATCAAGAGAGCCTCAAAGGAGATTAAATCCTCCTATGATGGAGGTGATAAAAAATGAAAATTTGAAATTACTCGATACTAGAGTAATTTATCCAATCACGGATAGCCGATGGATGGGTAAGTCCGATACACGTTGTGCCAAAGAAGTCAGGATTAACTGTAGCTTAGAAAACAACGGGAAAACTATTGCAACAAGAGTGCAAAGTGGCTGGAGAGTCTGTATTGATTACGGGAAATTAAATGCCATCACGAGAAAGGATCATTTCCCGTTACCTTTCATGGATCAAATGCTAGAAAGGTTAGTAGGCCGTTCTCATTACTATTTTCTGGACGGATATTCAGGATATAGCCAAATTGTGATACCCCCTGAAGACCAAGAGAAGACTATATTTACTTGTCCCTTTGGAACCTATGCTTACAGGCGTATGCCCTTTGGCTTATGCAATGCACCTGCAACATTCCAGAGGTGTGTAATGTCAATATTTTCAGATTATATATCAGATATAATAGAGGTCTTCATGAATGATTTTTCGGTCTATGGGAATTCTTTTGACCATTGCCTAAAAAATCTAGAAAAAGTTCTTAAACAATGTGTAGAAACAAACCTCGTTCTAAATTACAAAAAATGCCATTTTATGATGGAAATAGGTTTAGTGTTGGGACACGTTGTCTCCGCGAAGGGATTAGAAGTAGACAAGGCTAAAGTTGAAGTTATCAAATCTCTACCTTATCCTTCAAGCGTTTGAGAAATATGCGCATCCCTTAGACACGCAGGTTTCTACAAACGATTTATAAAAGATTTTTTCAAGATCGCTGAATAAACTATTGAAGAAAAATACTGAATTTACATTCACTGAGGAATGTAAAGAAGCTTTCGAGATACTTAGAGATAAATTGATTTCAACTCCTGTTATTCAACCTCCGGATTGGAACTATCAGTTTGAAATCATGTGTGATGCGAGTGATCGAGCTGTAAGTACGGTTCTTGGACAGAAAGTGGATAAGGTTCCACATGTAATTTATTAAGCATCAAAAACCCTTGATGAAGCCCAAGTCAATTATACGACAATTGAAAAGGAGCTTTACTCAATTATTTTTGCCCTTGAAAAATTCCGTTCATATTTATTATGGGTTAAAGTAATTGTGTTCTATGACCATGCTGCATTAAAGTATCTTCTAAAAAAGAAGGAATCACAACCGAGATTATTGAGATGGATTCTTCTTCTTCAGGAGTTTGACATTGAAATCAGAGACAAGAAGGGTGCGGAAAATCACGTCGTCGATCACTTATCAAGAATAGTGAAACAGGATGAGTCAATAAGAATATCAGAATCATTTCCTGACAAGCATTTATATAGTCTTCATGGTTATGTACCTTCGTAAGCTGACCTTGGAAATTTTCTGGTGACCAGAAAATTGTCGAGTGATCTTTCAATGCATCAAAAAAAGAAGATTAAAAGCGATGCAAAGTATTACTCCTGGGAGGATCCAATTCTGCTTAAATTCTGTGCTGATGGTGTTATAAGAAGATGCATTCCTGATCATGAGATTAAGTCAGTGCTGAAACACTGCCATACCTATGATTGCGAAGGTCATTTTGGAGTGAGACGAACAACTCACAAGATTTTGTCTTGCGGATTCTATTGGCCAACCTTAAATAAGGATGTTTATGAATTCATCAAGAGTTGTGAATAGTGCCAAAAGACTGGCAATATTTCAAAAAGGGATGAAATGCCTCAAAAATGTGTTATGTCATGTGAAATATTCGACATTTGGGATATTGACTTTATGGGATCATTTTCCAAACTCGAATGGTTATATTTTTATTTTATTGGCTGTTGATTACGTCTCGAAATGGGTAGAGGCCATACCCACACGAACTAACAATGCCAAGGCGGTGATTGAGTTTGTTAGAAATTTTATTTTTAACAGATTTGGCGTACCTAGAGTGATAAGCGACTGGGGAACCCACTCTTGCAACAAGGTATTGGACAGCCTATTTGAGAAATATCATGTCAATCACAGGATCTTCACAGCCTATCATCCACAAACGAGCGGACAAGCTGAAGTGTCCAATCGTGAGATTAAAAGGATTCTTGAAAAGATTGTCAATCCGAAGAGGAAGGATTAGAGTGACAAGCTGAATGACGCTCTTTGGGCGTATCGCTCTGCAAATAAGACTCCAATGGTGTACGGAAATTGAGCATAAGGCATGTTGGGCGATTAAAGAACTCAATTTTACGCGTTCGCGACGGCCTTCTGGCCAGGAAAAATACATTTTCGTACCCTGAACCTTAAACCTAAATGCGTATTTGAGATATATAACCCTTAGGCATGGAAATATAACGTCAAACGTGCATATACGATCACGTTTTACATGTAGTGGGGTATTTGGTGTTGAAACGAATTATAATACACCCTTATAATATATATATCCTCAAGGAAAATAAATGAAAGCGACCGGTAAATGATAAATAGAAAGGAAACGGGGGATGTAAAGCATAGTTACACTATCCATGTGAACTAATGAAAAGCAAAGAAATAAGAAATATCACCTCCTTCAACTGATAAGGACGGCATTGACATCCCTTGTGGATCCGTTGGATCGTTGGTCGTTTTCCTTGAACTTATTGAGAAGGTCGAACATGGTGTCCCTTCTTCGATCCATTGCAATCATCTGTTTTCCTTGAATAGCCTTGGTGACTTGGGTTTGAGTCATTGCACTCCTGTGTTATCCTCTGAGTCATCATCACGGGTTAGAACTAGCTAGGGAAGCGATGGGCATCCCCCATCCTCTTTGCATGCATGCAGTGGCTTCCACGCCATTGTGGCGGGGCCACAGGTTGCTCTCTGCAGAGAGGCCCAAATTATCTCAATGCAGACAAACGATACCTCATTGAATGCGTACAAGAGGTGCAAGGCGACGTACAGAGTAGGCAGGTGCGAAAACAGAATCTATTGTTAGCCCGGCTGACGATTGACACTTTATCTTATCTCTGTACTCCGAGTCGGTCATATCCTTGGAGTTATCACTGCATTTGAGTCGAGTCATGAACCCTAATTAAATGCAAAAGAAAGAAATGACTCTTAACAGCGATACAAAAGTTATATAAAGCAATGAGAAACGCTATTGTGTGATATGGCGCTTATATTTTCCTATATATATAAAAATGTTTTAGGGACTTTCGGTGGTCGCCATAGCCGTTAGCGGAAGTTCCCTGTAATTGGGATTCATACACCTGAGGTTGCTGAGCTTCATTAGCTCATGGTTATGTTTTTCAATTGCAGGTATGCCCCCAGCAGCACCTGAAGGCTCTTAGAGAGAGCTTGCTTGTATATAGATGAATCTATGTACATTGGATATTATGGCAGATCAGATGTCTACATCGTTTAAATGTAATAAACGATCTACATAGCTTTCGCTTTAATGTTGTAACTAAGCAGGTATTTGGGACTGTAAGCTAGGAATTCGGTTACTGTTTATAGTTCCTTGACTTCTATACCCCTAAAACCCATTCGATTTGTTTAGCCTTGTCACGGACCGGGTTCGTGACGGCATAACGCTCACGTGTCTTTCGACACGGAAAGTCGGGGGCGTTACAGGGTGGGTCTATTTTTGTGCTTTTTGCACAATTTTACCCCACTAGCTTCACACTTTGGATTTGATATGACACCCGTTGCAGCACTTTCTTAGCCTACCAGAGGACCTTTTGGCATTGACAGTCTGATGAAGATTGGTATGATATCGGTAGACCGTGGTGTTTATTATCTTACTGCTAGAGCTGGTGAGGAGCCTCAACGCCTTCCATTGCCATCTGCTTCTCTCCGACTATCCGATCGGAGGAACTGGGGTTTTCCACCCGTTGATGCCGAGGTTGACGCAGTGGGGGATGACGATGATGATCACGACTCTGAAGGTAACTCAGCCATTGGTGAACCTCAGCAAGATCGGTCATAGCGTTTACATCATTCTCATCAGTCTGTGCGTGCTACACATTATGAGCAGTTAACTGCGCCTCCCGTGGACTGGAGCACTGCATATCATTCTCTGCAGCGAGAGGTGACTGATTTACGAGCTGATGTGACATCCATGTAGACTCAGTTGACTACGATGTAGTAGAGCCAAGAGGACTTCCAGCGCCTTATTTTCGAGTACTTAGATAGCAGATTTCCACCACCGCCTCCCCCTATGTGATTTTTCTTATCCATGCTCAAATAAGCCTCAAAAGCATCGGTTTCGCTCCAAAACAGCTCCAAACGACTTTGAACATTAACACCATCATTTAATGCATGTGAGTATCACCAGAAATCATCGAGATCAACATAAACGATTGTCAAATCATCTCACTTCGTCATGATCATCTAGCATTTTCCATCCGATTCATGAGTTGCCAAAAGTTGCTCTTCTTAATCAAATCTATAATGCAAACACGCAAATAACAGTATCCAAGTCCAAAAAAAAAAAAAAAAAAACTAAACCTAAAACATGAAATAAAAACTCAAATATGACAAAACAATAGCTTTAACATAAATAAATTGCGTGTCTTTATACAAACATCAACAACTAATTCATGTAATAAGTGATAACGCCTACTATAAATAGAACGTAAAATGAAAATGTTAGTCCATGATTAAAATCCATGGCGAGTGATAATCATATATGCCATACACTTTTATTAACTTGGTAGAACTTTCTCAAGAGCAACAAATTAAAACTGAGTTTTCGTTAGACTTTATTTCTTATATTTTAGTTTCATTTTTTTCAACAACAACCCCCAAATTTTCAGAAATTTGATTAGATCACCAATTTAATTCATGAATCTGTCATAGGCCGTTCTCTGTGGAATCATCTTGTACTCGTCACTACTATATTTTTGGTGCATTAGATTGAGTGAAGTAATGGGATTATATTTTAATTTGTTGAGCCTTCGACAGCACCGAACAAATTTTAGCGTCATTGTCGGGAAAGGGCGTAAATTATTTTGTTGTTTATTGATTTTCTTCTTTTTATTTATTATTATTTATTGGGAATTAACTGTCTTACATGCGACTGAAGAGGAGACGAAGAACATGAGACAAAGTTCAACATATTGTTCGTGAGTTCGAAGAAAGAAGATTTGAGTATCCAATCCCGCCAAGGGTATTAGGTGAAGCATCATCTTCATCAAAGGCTTCGAATCGTCAAATTGGTAAGACCTTTCCAGTTTTTGATATGGCTACTAATGCTCAGAGTGCTGCTCATAATGCGCAAAACGCACAGAATGCTCAAAACCCTCAAGTTGATAACCGTATACTTAGACAATTAGCTGAGTATGATGACAGTAATGAACCACCACTGTGTATTTTGTTTCCTAATGTGCAAGGAAATTATAAAATCAAATCTTCATTTTGGTAAAAATAACCAACTTTTTATGGTTTGTCTGGTGAGGATACTCATAGGCATTTGAATGAATTTTGGATAGCTTGTGCTACTATGAAACCAGATGGGATAACAGATGAAGTCATTAAGCTTAGAGCCTTTTCATTTAGTGTCTAAGATGCGGCTAAAAATTGGCTTTATAACTGACCTAAGGGAACCATTAATGCATGGGGTAAAACGAAATCTCTGTTCCTAGATCAATATTTTCCAATCTCTTGAATCACAATTGTCCAAAAACAAATCTGTTCTATAAGACAGACGAAGGTGGAATTGTTACATGAGTATGGGGAACGTTTCTAACATCTAGTGTCAAGTTGTCTCAATAATCAATTTTCTGAAAACCTTCTAATCAGATATGTGTCTGACCTTCTTTGATAATGAACAAGCCAATGCCATGGGTAATTTTTTGGGGCCTCCAAGGCAAGGAAATTCCTAAACAATGACTTACAATGAATGGTGGCGCAATCATCCAAATTTAGGAATGGCAATCAAAATTTCCAACCTGTCAGTTTCAATAATCCTCCACCTGGATTTGTTCAGCCAAAATATCATAACCAAGTTTCTCAAAACCCTAATGAATCATCTTTAGAGGAACTGGTCAAAGTTATGTGTAGAAGCTCAAAATTCTTCCATAAAGAAGTTCGCTCAAGCATCTTTAATGTTGAAAATCAAGTGAGTCAACTTGCTCAAGAAGCGAACAAACTGAAATCTCAAATTTCTAATCAACTTCCTCCCCAACCTCTAAATCTGTGTGAAAGCACGAGTGCAATCACTTTGAGAAGCAGAAAAGAGTTGAAAGATCAAAATCAAAATAAGTTGAACCTGAACTTGAAGTGAATCCAATCAATGATTCAGACACCAACAAAAATGATTGAAGAGTCTGAAAATCGAGAACAAAGTCAAGTTATTGTCAACAACACGAGTCCTCCATTTCCTAGCCATTTGGCTAAGGATAAGAAGGGGGAGGAAGAAAAAGACATAATTGAATTGCTTAAGAAAGTGAAAGTGAACATTTCTCTATTAGAGACAATCAAACAAGTTCCTCGATATGCTAAATTTTTAGAAACTCTGCACTAATAGAAGGAGACTATTGGTAATAAACGTGCCACAGTTGGAAAGAATGTTCCAGCTGTCTTACAGAAGAAACTCCCCCCCAAACAAAAGGACCCTGGTATGTTCACAATACCATGCATCATTGGGAATGTCAAAATAACACGATTTATGCTAGATTTGGGAGCATCGATCAATGTAATGCCACTATCTATATATAATTCCTTAAATCTCAGACCTTTGAAACTAACAGGGGTTGTCATACAACTCGCTGGCAGGTCCGTGGCGTATCCTGGGGGCCTTATTTAGTATGTTCTCGTTAAGGTGAATGAATTAGTTTTTTCGGAATATTTGTACGTGCTAAAAATGGAGGATGGTCATGGTCATTATTCCACATTGGCTCCTATCTTGATAGGATGACCATTCCTAAGAACGGGAAAAACAAAAATAGATGTGAATGATGGAACTCTCTCCATGGAGTTCGATGGCGAGAAAATCATCTTCAACATCTATCAGGCAATGAAACGGGATATCCCTTTGATGAAATCCACTATATTTGCATGATTGACTCATTCACTTCTTTGGAAGATGAAATGTTTGAGTTAAACAATGAAGAATTTCTCACAGCAATCTTACGTCTTGGCAACTATGAAAATGAGCCAACAAACTATAATCTTGATGAACTTGAAGAAGAATTAAACTACTTGAGAAAGAAATATTGAATATGAATACCGTCTAAATATTCAAGAGTTTCCAATTAATCATGAACGAATGCTACCATCTATAGTCAGTTCGCCTACACTGGAATTAAAATCACTAACACCTCACCTAAAATATGCATATTTGGGCGATTGTGATGATTTATGATGGAAATTTGGATTTTAGCTTGAGTTTATACCTGCAACGACCATTATAGGCACCCTGTAACGGTCGGTGCATAGCTTTGGTGCTAAAGGAATGGCTTTTGAATGCTCTAATGGCCATTACAGACTAAAAATAAGCATAATTGATTTTTTATAAATTCCAAATCGATACATTTTGCAAAAAAAACTCATTTTAAACAATTAAAATACATCATTTGTGAAATGATCAAGTGATTTTTTAAGACCAAAGCCCACCACCTCCCACGAAGCGTGCTTGTTTAATATCGTTGGCTCGACGTCTTTTAAGATCATTTAAGGCTCTAAAATATGTTTGATCACTTCCAATGGAATTTCATCCATCCATGATGAATCTTTAAGCTCATAGAAACATTTATGGCGATGACCATTAACTTTGAAGATTTTTCCGATTTGTTCACTTTCAATTTCAATCGGCTCATAGTCATAATCACATTTGAAAGGCTTGGTGGGGCATAAGGATTGGTGGGTCAACTTCGAATTGACCTTTTTGACAACAAAAGTCCTTCCCATGTGGATTTCAATTTCTCAGAAAATAATCTCATTTGTGAGTTATAAAGAAGAAGTTTATCGCCAACTTCAAAATGCTTCCTAGAAATATTTGTGTCATAAAGCTTATCGAATTTCTTTTTGTAAAGCGCCATATTCTCATATGCGTCATGATGTAATTCATCCAGTTCAGATATTCGGATTTTTTGATTTTTCACACTATCGTCATATTTTCAAATTCATCTCCTTTATGACCCACCTAGCCTTATGTTCGATTTCAACAGGTAGGTGATATGCTATGCCATAAATAAATCTATAAGGAGGCATCCCTATTGGAGTTTGATAAGCTGTGCAGTATGCTCATAGAGCATCATTCAATTTATCACTCCATTGTTTCATTTTGGGATTGACTACTTTGTCCAAAATATTTTTAATTTCACGATTGGACACTTTAGTTTATCCACTCGTTTGCAGATGATAGCCTGTGGAAATTCTATGGTGGACATTATATTTCTTTAAAAGGATGTCAATCAATTTATTACAAAAGTGAGTTCCCCTATAGCTAATAATAGCCCTAGGTACGGAAAATATATTAAAAATATAATTTCTCACAAACTTGACCACCACTTTCGCATCATCAGTTCTTGTTGGAATAACTTTCAACCATTTCTATTAAAAATACAATTTCTCACAGGCTTGACCACCACTTTCGCATCATCAGTTGTTGTTGGAATAACTTTCACCCATTCTGAGTTGAGTCAACCGCCAGCAAAATATAATTGTATTCTTTTGCGCTTGAAAATGGTCCCATAAAATCTATACCCCAAATGTCAAATAATTCACATGTGAGGATATATTTTTGAAGCATTTCATCTCTTTTGGTTATATTGCCAGTTTTCTGACATTGCTCACTGCTTTTCGCAAAATTATACATATCCTTATTCAAGGATGACCAATAAAATCCACATTATAAAATTTTTTGAGCTGTACGTTTAACTCTAAAATGTGCTCCTAGATCATAAGAATGATAATGCTGCAAGACAGAGTTAGTTTCTTGATCAGGTATGCACCATCTAAATACTCCATCCGCACAAAATTTCACTAAAATTGGGTCATCCCAAGAATAATACTTAGCATCACTCTTTATTTTATTTTTCTGCTGCCTCGGAAGATCACTTGGTGGCTTTTTGATATCTAGAAAATTGATAGGATGAGCATACCAAGGAGCATAGCCATGTGAAAAGTATAAATACTTATCCAAAAATAATTTAGAAATTGAGATTGAACCTTGATTATTCGTTATGCGTGACAAATGGTCAGCAACATAATTCTCAGCACCCTTCTCGTCTCTGATCTCTATATCAAATTCTTATAGTAAGAGAATCCATCTCAAAAGATGTGGTTTTGACTCTTTCTTCCTTAAGAGATATTTTAGAGCAGCATGATCAGAGAAAACAATTAATTTTGTTCCTAATAAATATGATCGGAATTTTTCACGGCAAAAAAAATTGCATAAATCTCTTTTTCATTGGTAGTATAATTGCATTGAGCTTCATAAAGGGTCTTGGACGCATAATTAATTACGTGAGGTACTTTATCCACTTTTTAACCGAGAACAACCCCCACAGCTTTATCATTGGCATCACACATAATTTCAAATGGGTAATTGCAGTCACGGATTTGAATAAAAGGTGTAGAAATCAATTTTTCTTTTAAAGTATCAAAAGCATTTTTGCAGTCATCATCAAAAGTAAATTCAGAATTCTTTTTCAATAAGTTGCTTAGACGATTGGCTATTTCTTAAAAATCTTTAATAAATCTACAATAAAAACAAGCATGTGTCCCTTAGAGATTTTATGACTTCAACTTTTGCTCGGTCTACCTCTAATCCCTTAGCTGATAGGATGTGTCCTAACATGATTTCTCTTTCAACCATAAAATGGCATTTTTCATAATTCAGCACCAGATTAATCTCGATATATCTTTTCAACACCATTTCTAGATTTTTCAGGTATTCATCAAATGAATTGCAATAGACAGTAAAATCATCCATGAAGACTTCAATAATATGAGAAATATAATAAGAGAAAATTGACATCATACACCTTTGGAATGTAGCAGGTGCATTGCATTGGCCAAAAGGCATACGTCCATATGCATAAGTTCCAAAGGGACATGTGAATGTTGTCTTTTCTTAATCTTTAGGGGCAATTACTATTTGATTATATCCGAAATAACAATCCAAAAAATAATAATGTAACCTTTCAACTAATCTCTAGAGCATTTGGACCATGAAAGGCAATGAAAAATGATCTTTTCTTGCAGCCGACTTTAATTTACGATAGACAATGCATACTCTCCTGCCATTTTGAATTCTGGTTCTGATCATTTCACCATTATCTCTTTCTACGATAGTAAGTCCTGTCTTTTTAAGAACCACATGAATAGGACTAATCCACTGTGAGTCAGTAATTAGATAAATCACTCCAACATTGATGATTGAACCCGTCGCGAGGTGCTACGAGTTGAAATATAGGTACTACTTCACACTACATAATTTTTATATTAATGTAGAAGTGATGAGCATGAGTCTATCCCACAAAGAATGGTCTTTTCAGATTTTATGAATTAATTTGTTGATCTAATAATTTTCTATAAAATTGGGGGGTTTTGTTGGTAACGAGGATAAATTTAGAAAAGACAATTTAACTAAAGAAGTTGGATTTTTGTTTGAAAATGTTCTTATGAAAGTAGATAAAATATGTGACGATCGTAGTTTTCACTCTTCATGGATTCAATCATTGACTAGCATTTTCATTTCATGATCATTTATGATAGGTGTTAATAATACAACTCGACAAAAAGAGAGTTGTTGATAAAACTATTGGTTTTCATAAAGCATGCTATAACCAAACTAACACATTTACTCTATGTCCAAACCAGAATGTAAGATAGACTAAACATGTCGCATTATGAATATTTCTCTAACTCCTCATAATATAACCTAACACAGATTAGCGCTATATCATGCTCATTTTAACGTGATCATAGGTTAACCAAAAGAGAATGCTACTAACCTATGAGTTTGCTACAATCATAAAACCAAAAGAGAATGGCTTGACTGCATATATGCTTCTCTTATGTACTAAAGTGATCCATCAAAATACATAGAATAGACAATTAGAGATAAATAAACACATGAATATGATATCAAAAATCTTGAACATGAAACTAATGGATACAGAAATCATGTCTCATTAGAATCCATGAAAGAGATCAAACTACTACGCCATACTAAAGTCTTATGCCACCATAGACATGAATGAAAACGACAAATTGAAAGTCCTAGAAATAACCTAGAGGGGGGGGGGGGGGTTGAATAGGTTATCTCAAAAATTTTACCAGGCAGCACAGCAAAGCTATTGGCTAGACTGTACTACCTAAGTCTGCTGCAGTTAGCGGAAGTTCTGTAGTTGAGACTTTATCTTTGAAAAGCTTGTCTCTTTGGACCTTTTGAGATCTAGCCAATAGTTTAGAAATGAAGAACAGTGCAAAAAATATAAATAACAGAGGATTTATACTAGTTCAAACACCTGTTACCAACAAGTAGTAGGAGCTTGGATCCAGTCTTTCCTTGGTGACCAGTGTAGCCAAGCCAAGAGAAGGTTCACTATCTTCTCATTTGTGGCTTACAAGAAAACCCCTTTACAACAAGATCCTTCTTGCTAAAGGATGAAGAACCTAGATCTTGTAGTGCTCTACTACACTTGTTGTTCTTCACTTGCAGACTAGTGAACCTTCTTCAGAAATCCTGAATCTTCAATTCAGATCATGTACAGCGAGTCTCCAAGGCTTTTTCTTTCTTTGAAAGTTTTCAAATGATATTCAAATTTTCTTAGACTCGTCCACCGTATTCTCCTGTGCACTGTGTCTTCCCTTTTATAGGCTCAGGGAACCAGAACCCGTGACTGTACAATTTGATAGTGACAGCTTTGTCCTCTACTGCAGTACACTGACCTGGCTTCACCTTTTCTGATCCTATACACATCACCATTGCCTCAGCCTCTCGTTTTTTACCCCTCTCTTGTTCCTTTCCATTCCAGCACAACTTATACTGTACCTAGACTCATGCACCAGGTCTACTACAAGCCTCTGCTGCAGTCTCTGCTACAGCCCTATGCCACCAGCCTCTGCTACACAGTCTTCATATCCAGTCTTTTTGCAACTTCACTTGCACCAAGTATTGTAGCCAGTCTGCTGCAACTTAGCTCCCGCTCAACAGCTTCCAGACCTAATCTGCTCAGCCTACTAGTGTAGCCTCTTCTGCACTCAGCCCTATACTCAGTCTTCTGTAATTTAGTTTCTATACTTGCAATGCGATATGGCTCACTTTATTTTGCTGCTGGAACTGGCCTTGAACATCGGAATGGTCCCAGATCATGAGAACTCCGAGACACTTTCACTGCCGTATGCATCTGACCTTTGGCATGTAATTTTATAGCTCCCTGTAGTCTGCATTACCCTCATCTGCACGACCTCTGGTTCTAGTCTGCAACTACCTAGCTAACTATTACTGGCTAAGTATCTATTACATGCATAATTTTTTCTTAAGTTTTGTTCATCAATTTCTATACAAAAGGAGGGATTGCACATTCCTATCAAGCTCCCCATAAATTGATGCAAACAAAACTCCTAAGAAATTCTAACAGCAAGATCACTTTTCGACAATTGTTTTTAAGAAAAAAAAAATTGTTACAAACATAAGAGGACTTACATTTTCCTAAGGATTAATCCCTCCGTCCTCTTTTGGAAGGATAATCCTGGTGCAGAGACTTAATTTGGTCATTTTTGCTTCGGCTTCCTCATCTTTTGCTACTCTGAGGATCTTCTATGTCGCTCTGCTGCTGATCGCTCTGCTGCACTTCTGCTACTGCATGCCTTGGTGGTTGTATCTCCCCCTGAGACCTTGATCCACCCCTCTTTTCTATAGTCTCCTCTGCTGCACTCTTTGCTGCATTCTTCTCCCTTTTTTTTTTTTTTTACATTGATGCTCTGGGTGAGATCTTTGACAGCTTCCTTTAGTGCCAAGAGTTCAGTTGCCATGTTATTCTGTGCAGTTGTGGATCTTTTTATGGTTGCATCCAGTTTGGACTCCAGGATGCTGAGTCCCTTGTCGTTGTTGAGGATGTGTGTCTACAGTTGACTCTGCGTCTCCTGAATGGTTGTCTGTAGCTTCCTGAATCTGATAGTCTGTGTGTTGCAATCGGTTGTAGTTTGAGGTTGTCTTGATGTAATGTTGCAGACTGATGCCGGTGCCCTTTTGAGCTTGTGTGGTCAACGACTTTGAGAGGCCTTGCAACAATTCATAGAAAGCATCGAAGTTTTCATCCATCCTACTCCTCTCTGCTGCAAGTTCATCTACAAGAGGATGGAGTACTTCGACGAAGTCATGCAGAGCGTCCTTAGTCTATTCTTCGACTTCGTAGAGATTCTGATCCACTTGATGCAGCCTCTCATCAATGCTGGATTGGGAGGCTTCTGGTGTTCTTCCAGTTTGCTTCCTCCTGGATGCAAACCTGGTTCTTATTGACACCGGAGTCTCCATCTGTCGTGGCAGCTTAGCTTCTTCCATTCGCAGCCTAAGACTCCTTATGGCCGTCTGTGGAGTCATTGGGATATTTGAGGTCGCTCCATATAGCAGGCCTTGGGGGAATTCAACAGAAGGGGGGTCTTCAGTTGTCTGCTGTAATCCAAATGATAACTGTGGAGTGAATTGAATGTGGATTAGTGAGACTTCCCTTTGTTGACTTGTTGCTTCATAAACTGAGGGAGTGTCCTCTAGTAGATGTCTTCTGAGTGTTAAAAGGGTCATTCCCTTCGATGAGCTCTCTTCTGTAGTCTTCTCTTCAACCTCTGGCATCTTTCGCTCTTCTGTAAAGACTTCTGGTGTCTCATTAGGTATCTGGACTTGTAGTTCCTTCATGTCTTGCATTAATTGTGTGAGTGAAGGTTGAATAAGTTGCTCGTCTGTAGGTACAGTGATGGTTGGGACAGCTGCGCTCATTTGATATGCTGTAAGGATCAGGCTGGTCTAGTCTATTGCTTTGTTTGTAATGGCTGGAGTAGTCTGCTCCTCTTCTTCAATGTTCTCTACTGCAGAGGACTGGGCAGTTTGCAACTCTGCCTCGTCCGTAGGCATTTCGACAGTAGGATCCTCCACCTCTACTGTAGACACTGAGATAGTCTGCTCCTTAGCCTCAATATTCTGCTCTACTGCAATTACTATCTCCTTTGCTGCATTTTCTTCCATTGTTGGCTCTGCTAAGGCACCTTTGCTGGTCTGCATCTCAGTGCACTTCTGCATCTGCTAGAGAACTCCTTCCCTTGCAACTTGGTCAATCAGCTCATCAAGATGGCTATCCCCGTCTTGATCTTCATCACCACCATCATCCCCGCCTCCAGGAGATGGTGTTCTGCCACCCTGTGGTATGGACAAGTACTCCTTGATTTCCAATGTTGCT
Source organism: Drosera spatulata (assembly GCA_035668315.1). Taxonomy (NCBI): domain Eukaryota; kingdom Viridiplantae; phylum Streptophyta; class Magnoliopsida; order Caryophyllales; family Droseraceae; genus Drosera; species Drosera spatulata. The sequence continues at coordinate 17,440 of JAOVYX010019769.1, forward strand.
GCTCAAACATGTTTGTCAATGATCCTTTTCAGCTCCAGTCGTACTTCTTGTGAGTGAACAAACTCAACTAGGTGTAGTTGAGCTTGCCTATGTCTGGCCATTTTCAGTGTGGAGTCCTTCCACTCAAATACTCCACTGAAGAGTATGTAAGGCTTTGTTGGCCTCTTCTTTGTTTGAGCAGCTTGTTGTTATTGTAGGACCATTTGTTCAATCTCTCCTTCTGTCATATCCATGATGTCTCCCATTAGTGTCTTGGATCCATCATCATGAACACTGAACAGTTGCCTAGGACCTGATGGAATAAGCTTTGGTCTGCAGCTCCTTGTGGCCTTCCTTCTCTTGGGAGGAGTAGCTGGAGGCAACATAGGAGCTGCACTCTTTTGCAGCCTGCCTAGTCTGCATAGCAGTCTGCTATTGCGCGGTCAACAGACTGGTTGATGTGTATGAAAACACACATTGTTTCTTTATTCTAAACGTTTTTTTATTCCTTTTTTATTGTCTAAATTATATTTTTAGTGTCGTTTTGTCTTGGAATGTTGGTACTGCTGTGCTTTCATGTTTTATGGCAGAT
>JAOVYX010019770.1:0-18010 GCA_035668315.1 Drosera spatulata
TAGAAGAATAAGCAAAAGGAGAGGCTCGTTGAAGCATGGACCCAAAATTTGCAGATTAAAAAGCTTCATGAAGCCCCAGAACGACTCTTAGATTGATATATACGGAAAGCAGCTATACACATTGTGGCATTACCAATAACCGTCAATGCAGCTTGAATAGCAACCAGTACCTAAATCAATCACCACAAATTACTTTGAGAAAGTCTAGTAGAATTTAAAGAATGATTTCTCGGCATTACCATGACAACAAGATTAACTCCCTAACCTCTAACTTTAAACCAATCTCAAGTGATTCATGGCATTACAAAATACATTCGACTATCCTCCAAACAAGAATGCAACGTTTGGTATGATAGTTAAGCTACTGAAAAACAAAAGCTAAAAACAGGAACTATAAATCAGAATTAAAAGCTAGAGTACAAAATTAAACCAGAAACAACAAGGTTTTGAACTCCACGAGAAATAACAAAAAACGAAAACGGAAATCCAACAGTAAAGTTTTGTTCACTCTGGTGATCTTTACTACATGAGAATAGCAAGGAACCAAGTGGTTTTTGGGAACCTATCTAAAGTGAGAGGTCTATTGAAGTGTTGTTAAGATTTGAAGAAGCTCAGAGGAGGAAAAGCTACACAATCAAAGAGTGTACAATAGAGAATAGAGGTTATAGCGTGACCACAATACACATTACAACTACAATAGAGCGCAACAGAAATTGGACTTATTCTATACAGAGCCCATTCTCAGCCTTTAATTAATGCATTTATATTAAGGATTTTCATGTATTTTAAATTATATGACTTTATTGTTTCAAATTAGCGTAGAATTGTTTTAAATTTTAGATTAGGATAGTATCTTTTCAAATTGGGTTAGATTTGATGCTGAAGAATGTTCTATATTTATTTATATTATTATAAATACTTAGCCACGAGTTGTATTCAGTTATTTTTTAGATAAATGAAAAATCTGATTGGGAGTTGATCTCATTCGGATTCGAGATTCTATTGATCGTCCTTTAAAACGACAATCTAAACTATTTACGTTTTCGTTCTGCATATGGTGTTCGATATGTGCAAAACGATGATTACAATCTTATATCAAGGGAAGGATTTGGTAGAAACCATCAGGTATACGATGAATCTGGTAAAAACCATCGGGTATACGATGATGCGATGGATTATGACGAAGTCGAAGCCTCAATGATCTTTTTCGATTCGAGAACTTCGAAGAAGGACCAAATCGTCGGGCACTCTCATGGAGATCCTATCCAGAATCTTGAGTTAGAGTCATCGCCGATAATTCAAGACCACAACGATGATGATTTACTTCATTCTTACTATTGATTTTTTAGAGGAGGTTGCGTGAGATCCAATCTATTCTCCAAGAATATCTTCAAAACTCGAGATTGAGTTTTCTCTTAGTGGAAGAGAATAATGCAATGATATTAAAGATTTTTATGTATTTAAATTATATGACTTTATTACTTCAAATTAACGTAGAATCGTTTTAAATTTTAGATTAGAATAGTATCTTTTCAAATTGGGTTAGATTTGATGCTGAAAAATATTATTTATTTATATTACTATAAATACTTAGACACGATCAGGTTATATTAGTTATTTTCTTATGAATGAAAATTTGATTGAGAGTTGATCTCATTCCTCCGTACATTCGGAAACTCTTCGTGGATTCGAGGTTCTATCGATTGTTATTTATGCTTCCGTCCTACATCATTAATGGCCATAACTACCGAAACAGGCATAATGGCCTAAGTGTAACAACCATTATGGCCATAATCCGATCTCCCCAGATCAATCTTAAGGGTTTCTGATAGACAAAATGCATCACATATGTAACAAAAACCTCACTATCTTTGATTGCTTCAATAAATTTCCTATCGAAGACCGTGAGTTTTCTTCCACTTGAGGGCCAGCTTCACCAAGTAAAATTTGTCTCTCTTCGCCCCATGTTTCTTGATTGTGCACATCGACCTCAACATTTCAAAGATTAATTCCTATTAACAGAGCTCAAAAGTAATGACACTCGTTATCAATTACATATCATTGGAGTGAGTCTATTTCCCTAATGAGAACCGTTCGCTCAACCTGCCTAAAATGTTGGTCTGGCATCTATGTCAATCATCTGCATATCTTCCAAAGATTCCCATAACACACAAATATGGAATGATTCTGAATATCACCTACCACCAATTCTCCTTTTAAACACAGTTCCAAAAAAATTCACCAAGCTTTGAATTCTACGGATTCAATGAATATGCTCAGTAAAGAGAAAACAAATAGCTCATATTCAACATAACCGGAATCCAGATTCTACCGTCAAGCAACTTATTGACATTGTGGAATCATTTTTGTAAAATCTAAGAAAAACTACTAAAGTAGCACCAAAGAGTCAGAATTCTGACTTCCCCGCCCATATGTTCTTTTAACCAAATAAAAGAAGTGCATGTCGCCAAACTTAAGAGTGCATCCTCGAACAAAGGTAGCAAGAGTTAGAAGCTTCTATCATAGCACACACACACATGCATACATACGCTCAGGAATCATGAGCCAAAAAATTATTTTTCTTCAGCCATGTAACAAAAACTAAAGTACCTCGAGGGACTCGGAATTGTAGAAAAAATGCCACGTGCAAGCACACATTGCTCCACCAAGTAATGGTACCTAAAACAAATTCAAGATGCATGACAATAAATCAGAAGTTGTGAAAGGATTCTATAATATAAAGACCTCAAATTTGGAGTCAGTTGGGTGTCTTTATCAAAGAATAGTCAATCTGAGAAGTCTCTCTTAATTACCACAAACGATGTAATGAAGATTATTATCAAATTAATTCTATGTGAATCTAAGATGCATTGGAGTATTCCAGATTCCACATTGTACAGGGCAACTCAATATTGAATTCAAAGAATAGGAGGCATAGAAAAAGATGCACAAGACCTGAAATTCAAATTAGAAAGAAAAGAAGGTACCATTGTAACATATTGACTCATTACTATTTCTTTCTGCAAAACAGTTCCGATTGAGGTTGATGCACCATACACATGATGTTGTTGAGATACCATACCAATTGAAAATGGAAACAACTATGAACCCGATATCTACATTATCATTCTTGATATTCCAGCTATGAGCCAAATAAGATTGCATAGTGATACCGAACCAACAGAAACATAAAGCACTTACCACCGAATATGTAAAATATCATACATAATCTCTGCCTATGAGTCCGAGTATGGTCAGATTAAGATAAGAAATCCAAAGCTAATACAAAACAATTACAAACCCAAAATCTAAACTGCCATGCTCATGTTCTGCCAATGAGTCCGTGCCAGATTGCATTGAGATACAAATTCCACAGAGGAATGAGCAGTATAAAGCAGAAAACATACCATACCCCAAGAGAGTCCCTTCCAAGCTTCACAGCCAGACCTATCACCATACTGCCACACCAAAGCCATAGCAATAACCCTATCAAAAAGCACCAATTGATGTTTATATATTGGAAATTTTCTTCCTGAAAACATAAGCCAACACCCTGAAAAACTCTCCATGAGCCATAAATTCATAAACCACAAAAACCAACTACATCAAAAAAGGTAGGCTCGTATGAGTCATATCCACCCAACTACAAACCAGCTAACCTATGCGTTCATTGTAAGACCCTGTTCTTCATGTCATTACCACTGTTAGATGTTTGGCACCAGATCAAAGGGTGGACATTAGCATAAAGAATGGTCATGCAGACAAACACACCTTAATATCTAAAGGATGACCGCTAACGTTCAAGCAATTCACTCCATTTAAAGATTTTCTAGTCAAATTTTCATTTTTTTTTTTAAAGATTCGCTGAGATTTGATTCAAATTTAGATTTTTATCTGATATGTTTAGGATATCTTTAAAGTTAAATATCTTTAAATACATGTTTGAGCTAGATATCTTTAGTTAAGAATTATCTATAAATAGGGACTTATTCGCAGAAGTTTTTTAGTGGATGTTCAAGACCGTCCTCTCTTTTAGGATATGAGCGAAACAAAAGGTGAGATTGTGTGAGTTAAGAGGGACAAATCAATTTATAAATCATATTGATTAGTGATTTATTTTTTGTGGGTTTTTTTGTCCCTTTTTCCGCATTAAATCTCATGTGTTGTCGTCACAAGTCTAGTTCGTGGTTGATCGTATACTTGATTGTGGTATTCGGCGCATCGGTTTCTCGAGTTAAATTCGTAACAAGTGGTATCAGATGTTCAGGTTATGCAGAGGAAAGTTCAAATCTTTAAGGAGAAAGATTGGAACTTCAATTATAAATATATAATGCAAGAGAATGGTTAGTCATTTGTTTTTGGTTGGTCATTAGTTAGACATTTGCATGATTATTCATTTGCTTTTGGTTGGCCATTAATTAGTCACTTTTTTATGGTTGGTTATTCACTTAGTTTTTGGTTAGTCATTTTGAAATCACTTACTTTTTCTTAGTCATCAATCAATCAATTATAAAAACTAGAATCAAGCCTTCATATTTATGGTGCTCAATCAAAACCTTTTTGAAGCACTGTTAATTCATTGTCAAATAATCTAATCAGATGTTGACACGTGGAACGCATCCAATTAACAAAAAAAAATTAAAAAAAAAAATCTCAACATCAACATAATATATCTATTATGGAACGAATCCAATTATCATCCAGAAAAAACTTTCTACATTAGCATTATATAGGAGTAGTTTATTATCATGATTAACTCCGATAATGCTTCGTAAAGCTTTGACTCTTTTTGATTTGACTTAACTCTTCATATGCTTATTAATGATGAAACTTTTTAATGATAACGGTCAAAAAGAAGCAGCAACTACTGCTAAATGGCCATTGCAAGCTTCAAAATCTGCTATTTTGGGAAGGAAAGCGAAAAAAATTGAGGGAAATAAAAAACCAAATTATCATGATGAGCTTTAAAATTCAAACTAACAAAAAGTATATCCACTATCTGATTATATATATATATAATCTTATGAATATTGATACGCTTTCCTCCACAAACCAATAGATTTTGATGCTTACTGCTGCTAAATCACAGCTACCGCTGCTCCTTCTCTTTGACGTAATGATAATCATGAAATGAACAGACAGATATATTTTTTAAATCAAATATAAAATCTAAAATATTTAAGAATTTTATGTTGTGATGATGTTCAACTATTTAAGTACTAGTTATCTTCTGATGATGTTATAGTAATGAAACAAATATGTAACAATATTGAAACAAGTATGAAATAATGAAAGGACATTAAAATTAAATACATTTAATATAAATCATAAATATTGTGTCATTAATATAGGACCAACTAAATTTGATATCAAAATAAATTAAACTTTGATACGAAAAAACTCAGACATAGCTTCATATATATAATGGATTATTTGAGAAGCCCGTTGATACGAAGGAGGAAGATTGGGAGGAGATGCAAGAGAAAACGATGTCTACCATTCGCTTAAGTCTCGCGTCAAAGATGAAATATCGGATTTTGACAGAGACTTCTCCAAAGGTGTTGTGGAAGAAACTAGAGAAGATATACATGTCGAAATCGTTGTCAAACAGTCTCACATTGAAGATTGATTTGAATGATCTCAGGATGAATCAAGGTATGGACTTGAACGATCATTTGTCAAAGTTCAACAGGTTGGTGACTCAGTTCACCAGTTTAGAAGTGACGGTAGATGATGAAAATCAAGCGTAGATCTTATTGAAATCGCTTCCGAATTCCTATTCTTCGCTCAAGACTATTTTACTTGTCGAGCAGAGGCGGAATCAGAAAACTTTCATGGGGGGGCCGAAAAATTTCAATAATGACTATTTTCTTATAAAAAAATTATTTCAATTTTTATTTACAACATAAAATATACGAAAGCTAATATTATAAGTATGCAAGGCACAATTTTATATCTAAAATTTGAGGCAATTATTTTTTGATACCCAATATAAGTTTTTCTTATATTTTGATACTCATTTCGATTTTGATAGTACATATACACAAAATTACAGTTCACAAGAATTAATATTTACAGTTCACTTAAATATTTTTGTGTATTACCTTTAAAATTTCCATATTTTGGTAAACAAATAAAATATTTAGTTCGAAAAATGCACGACACTTGTGATGCACATATGAGTACTTTATTTGGAATGCTAGATATATAAATAAGATAAATCTTGATCAAGTTTTTATTATGATTCAAATGATATTACTTGACAAAAGAAAAATAGGATAATCAGTCAGTATGTCGAATAGAAATAAGAATGGAAAATAAGGAGTTAAGATAATCACAAGGATAAAAAAAATCTTTCATAAATACCTAACACATCTAACCCAAATTCTAAAGAAAATAAATTTCTTCACTATAATGTAATCAGATCGTACTCATGTATATAGGTGTCATGATCGTAATGAAGGCTCAAAGAATGAACAACCAGTTTACGTTGATTAGGAGTACGATTGTGGAGACAGAGCTTCAGTGATAGTCGTACAAGAGCCGAAACAGAAGCTGACATCGGAGTATCAAGAAACCGAGGGATGGTTCAGTTGCCACGGTCTCAAGGAGATCTCATACTCATAGTGAAGATCCTGTTAGTCATCAGAAGGCTATCAGATTTGGTGGAGCCAAGATCGCGAAGTCTAGATTACGCAGGAGACGTATAGCACAGATAGTGCAGACAACAAAGGGTTCGAATAGCATAGGTGGTGCAAGCACAAAAGATCTTCTAGGAAAAGTAGACTAGTCAATACATGAGGGTGTCAAAGAAGAAAGCGAAGGTGGTGAACCTCACCCTCGAGGTCTCATGATTCTAATGAAGAATTTAGGATTGTGCGTCCCGACCATAAGAAACGGGGTGCAAAGTTTGTGTCCGAATGAGATACGAGATAGACTACTTAATCAAGCGACTTGTGTGTTTAGAACCTCAAACCAAGGTGGAGATTGTTAAAGATTAACTCAAGATTTGATCCAAATTTAGATATTTATTTGATATGTGTATAATATCTTTTGTGATAAATATCTTTTTGGGATAAATCTTTTAGTAACATTTCTTCAGGTATACAATTCTCTATAAATAGTAGAGGTTTAGAGATGGTTGGAGACGACTTTTTCCATAAGGTTTCAGCGAAACACAAGGTTAGATTGAGTGAGTTGGGAAAGACAAATCAGGTTGTAAACTTTTGGTTGATTAGTGTTTGTTACTTGATTGGTTTTTCTGTCTCGTGAGGGTTTTTTCATATTAAATCTCGTGCATTGTCGTTCCAGTACTTCTTCATAGTAGATCGTGTGTTTGATTAACATATAGCAATCTTCACACTGCCATCCAAATGAGAACCCACCAATGGAATGAATGCTAGGGGCCTAGGAGCCTCCACCATTAAAAATGACGTATCTCAGCCAAATTGCATCTTTCCAAACAAATCTAATGGCTTTGATTTTTCATATTAAATGAACCCAACTAGTTTGTCTACGAAATAAGACCGTGCAATTTCCCATCACACAAATATGGTTCAGGGTAACTACGTAAATAACCAAAATCCCATGAAACTGTTAATCGTAACTCCACAAAAATTATAATCAAATTAAGTATGACAGAAGTTCATGGACTTCTAGTTATTCAATTTCTTATGAGAACACTCCCTGGACTACCAACTAACGCTTTATAACTTCGGATAAGTACTGGATCTACAAACAAAGCTTCTGGAATCGGGAATTAGATTAAGTGGTGGGAAAGTTGCCACGATCAGCTCACACCCATCACCCTCGCATCAGCACAATCTCTACTTTCGAAGGTTTCGTTTTTGGATAATCTCAAATTTCTTAAATGCTCAACTTTTCCTAGTTAATCAGGTTAGACAATTGCAAATAGAAAATATAGATATTGATGTGACCGCAACGCTTCACGGTTGCCTGTGTATTTCCCGGAGTCCAAAATCAGGTCATCACATAATTCAAGATTATGATCGGACCTTTTAGTAAAGTTTCATACATGTGCACGTAGATCTAGGATCTGGGAAAGATCATACCATGTTTAGTTCTGAGATTTTAGGAAGTTCTTCGCTGTTAAATATTTTAAGTTTAGTTGTCTCTTGATTTGTTTCTAAGGAAGACTCTAAAAAATCCGCTTATATGTTAAATATCATCTATTTGTGGATTATGTCATTTTTATTCACCTAATTGTGCATATAGTTGTCCTATTCACCAAAATGTGAAAATATTATTTGTTTACATAATTGGAAACTTTAATCATGCAGCTAATCAATTATTAAGTGAAATATTCATCTAAATATAAATTTTATAGTTCACCTATATATGAATGTATTAACCTGTTTTGACACTAAAATCTTCCTAACCAAAGATTTTAGTTCTAAAAACCATCAATAAAATAGCTACTGGAATTATCAATCTGTCTAAGTTGTTTCTATACTCATTAAACTTATTTTAATGACGATAAATTAAAGTGAATAATTGACATTTAAATTACTTGAATCTATCCCTGAAGTGGACAATCATGATAAATAGCTTAACTATACTAGCATGAACAAGAGATATTAAGAAACCCCACATGAATACAAACACAAGTGTCAAAAATCATTAATCACACACATCCAAGCCTACCAACAATGAGCATGTAATATTTTTCAATAGGCAACAAAACCGAACCTTGATGGGAGCAGCTTGAACCAGCACCTCACTCCAAGTTTTTTACCCATTGAAGTTTCAAGGTGGCCGGACAGCATGAAATAGCAGCTCGTCAGGACCGTCGGGTGTCGCCGAGAGCTTCAAGACAGCCGAAGAGGTGAGTTGCCGACCGTCGTTGTAATACTCGAGCGTTTCGCTTATATTTCCTTAATGCCACGAGCGCTTTGCTTGCATCGCGTTAATAATGCGAGCGCTACACTAACGCTTTCGCTAAGGAAGCAATCGCTTTGCTAGCGCTATGCCAAGGCATGAACGTGTCACCAACTTCTTACCAACGCTTCGAGTGTTTCACCACCGACTCGCATGATGCTACATTGTCAATTGAAATGTAACCTCGACGAGGCAAAAATGCATAACGTTGTTGACCTAAATAGGTTAAAATGCCATTAAAAGAGACATAAACGCAGCGAAGAATCACATAATAACAATAAACAAGTCTATATCAAGATACAGTATCAAAAACAACCAATAAAGCGACGACACCAAGAACACATAAGACAACAAGAGTCAAACCATCAAAATGGACCTTGAAAAACATGTGGCAAGTGGTAAGGAAGAGTAGAAACACTTTAGGGCTAAGTGTCATGACATAACAAAGGAATTGCCATGTATATCATGCTTAAGGCTAAAAGGTGACACCTAGACTAACATGTGACTTTATATTAGCTAAAGAGAAGCATGTTTTAATACACTATAAATAGACATCAAATGGGTTCATTTTCATGATTTAAACACCCCAAATTCGTGGCCAAGAGAAGGGAAGAAAGTAGAGAACATAAGAGTGCACGGGGTTAAGGAGTTCCGATCTTGCTTGTACGAAATTGCAAGGATTGATTAACTATGGTCTTAATAGACATGTTATGCCTTGCAAGTAGGTGTATACGGAGCTTAACCTAATTATGTAGGTGAAGTTGAGCCCTAAGAGGTCCGAGGAGGTGGGGTCATAGTTTAAGACACAAGGAATCTAGTGCACAAGGTAACTATATGTATGGTTTGTGTTTGTCATGGTTCAAGTCACTGTTTTGCCCACGTTCTTACATTTTTCTGTATGAGAATGATTTTGGTTGTGTGTGGAAAACATACCTTCACATGTTAGCAACATGGTTTATCAAACTATCGACATGCTTTCCATGAAAACCGATATGCTAGCTTCTTATACTTGATAAATCAAGAACGGTTTTCATGTTTTGCGAGCTGGTTTCTAAGGTCATGAAACACCATGAACATGTTAAGAAAACATATTTTCGACCCAGATAACAATGACGTATGTCGGTGGATCCTCGTCGACCCTAGATGCTCCTTACATGTCATAACGACTCGAGTACTCCCAAGCATGACCACACTCGACCAAGTTTGTTTAAATGCTTTAAGTTTCATGCTTGATTTTATACTTCAAAGCCACAAACCAGGAGTTAAATAATGACATTTAGTAAGTGTTCGATGCGAGAAATCCTTTAGACGACAAGCCTTACTATGCTTCCATGACTATCTCGTTCACATGTGCATAATGGCCTCATCAAAAGCTTAAGTTTGTTTGTATTCTATATGTGTCATGTTTTCTCTGTTTTAGACTCAAAAAATTAGGATTATGCAAGATAATAATCATGTATTTGCTGGTTGCAAGCTGCCTAAACACTATGTTTCGCAATGCTTTCATATATATATATATCGCTTTTATATACCTAAAATCGTTTCATTGAAACCTCTATGTTTTCTTTTATGTTCCACAATATAGTTGATGGGATTACATCTCACTTTTCCATGTTTTAAACGTTTTCAGGTAGGTATGGATTGGCTAGCCAAGTATGAAGCGCTCATCGATTGCAAGGCTAAACAAGTAATTTTAAGGGGGAAGATGGCATAAAGGTAACCTATCAAGGCAATAAATCAAGAAAGGAACATTGGATAAAATCATTTATGAAAGCTAAGAAACTTCTTCGTAAGGGGAGTGTGGGATTCCTTTGCGGAGTTGTGGATACACAAGCTAAGGGCCACGATCTCGAAAGTATTCCGGTGATTAGGGAGTATTTCGACTTGTTTTCCAAAGAGATTCCTTGGTTATCGCCTCAGAGGGAAGTTGATTTCTCAATTGAGTTAGTTTCCTCCACGGCATCGATTTCAAAGGCACCCTACCGGATGGCACCATCCGAATTTAAGGAGCTTAAGACTCAACTTGAGGAGTTGTTAGAAAAAGGGTACATTCGACCGAGTGTCCGGTCTTGGGGAGCGTCAATGTTGTTCGTAAAGAAAAGGACGAGACGATGAGACTATGTATTGACTATCGAGAGCTCAATAAAGTAACGATCAAGAATAAGTACCCTTTGCTAAGGATAGACAATTTGTTTGATCAGTTGCAAGGAGCTAGTGTCTTCTCGAAGATCGATCTCCGCTCCAGATATCAACTCCGAGTCAATCCCGACGATATTCCAAAGACGACGTTTCGGACGTGTTATACTCACTACGAGTTTGTAGTAATACCCTTTGGTCTTACTAACGCTCCGACCGTCTTCATGGATCTCATGAATAGGATGTTCAAACCCTATCTTAACCAATTTATCATCGTCTTCATTGATGATATTCTTGTGTACTCCAAGTCTGCCAAGAAACACGAGGATCATTTGAGGATTTTACTGGGGACGTTGAAGGAAAACAAGCTCTATTCTAAGTTCAAGAAGTGTGAGTTTTGGTTGGATAAGGTGATGTCTCTAGGCACATAATCTCACAAGATGGTGTTCAAGTCGATCCTCAGAAGATTGAAGCAATCATCAAATGGCCTAAGCCTAAGACGGTGGTCGAAGTTCGTAGCTTCCTTTGACTCACCGGTTACTATCGAAGGTTTGTGGATGGGTTTTCAAGGATTACACTTCCGTTGACGAACCTTATAAAGAAAGCTACAAAGTTTGAATGGGACGAGAAGTGTGAACGCGTTTTTCTAAAGCTGAAGGAATATCTCACTATTGCTCCGATTCTTGTGCTTCTGTTAGGCCAGGAAGGATTTGAAGAGTATAGTGATGCGTCGAAGCATGGACTCGGGTGCGTGTCGATGCAGCATGACAAGGTGATAGCATATGCCTCGCGATAACTCAAGCCTTACGAGCAAAACTATCCTACGCATGACCTTGAACTTGCTACGGTAGTCTTTACTCTAAAGATATAGAGGCACTATTTGTATGGGATCATAAAAGCCTCAAATACATCTTCACTCAGAAAGAATTGAACATGAGGCAGAGACGATGGTTGGAATTCTTGAAGGATTATGATATCGATATTCAATACCATCCTGGTGAAGCAAATATTGCGGCCAATGCTTTGAGTCGCAAAGGTGAAGGTGTGAATGCCATGGTTGCAATTTCGAGGGAAATCATGAAAGATCTACGAAGATTGGAAATTTCAATTATAAGTACAGGGAAGCGTGGAAGTTTAATGGTCTTGGATGTGAAATTGACGCTAACTGATGAGATCATCAAGGCTCAAAAGGATGATCCTCTGATTAAGTCGATTCTCCATAGAATTGCTTGCTATAACGCTAACGATTTCGAAGTACATTGTGATGGCTCCTTACGTTTGCAAGGCAGACTCTACGTCCCAGCAAAGGATGAGTTGAGGAGGAAGATTATGGAAGAACCGCATCAGACGCCATACTCCGTTGATCCCGGGGATAATCAAATGTACAAGGATTTACGGAAGCATTTCTGGTGGAATAACATGAAGAAGGACATCGCCGAGTATGTATCTCGATGCTTAACACGTCAACAGATCAAGGCAGAACATCAGAGGCCCGATGGAATGCTTTAACCTTTGGATATTCTGATATAGAAATGGGATTCAATCGCGATGGATTTTGTTGTTGGTTTGTCTATGACTCCTAGTGGAATGAACACTGTATAGGTGATAGTTGATCGGCTCACTAAGTCGGCTCATTTTCTTGCCATCAAGAACACGTGGAGCTTGGAGAAACTTGCAAAGGAGTATATTGCCGAGATTATTTGGCCACATGGAGTTCCTAATACAATCGTGTTCAATCGAGACTCTCGTTTTCAAGCAAAATTCTGGAGACAACTTTAAGAGGGTCTGGGGACGAAGCTTAATTTCAACACTGTATTCCATCCTGCCACTGACGAACAAACAGAGCGTACCATACAAACACTTGAAGACATGTTAAGAGCTTGTGTGACTGATTTTCAAGGATCATGGGAACGATATCTTCCACTAATAGAGTTCTCGTACAACAGTTATCAAGCAAGTATCGGGATGGCACCTTACGAAGCTCTATATAGTCGCAAGTGTAGATCGCCAGGTTATTGGTCAGATATTGATGAAGTTAAAGTAATCGGGCCAAAGTTAATCCAATATACGACAGAGAAGGTACAATTGATATGATCAAGAATGCAAGCTGCATAAGATCGTCAAGCCAAGTATGCTACTGTCAGACCAAGGCCATTAGAGTTCTCAGTGGACGAACATGAGTTTCTGAAGGTATCATCGACAAAAGGTACACTCAGGTTTGGCAAGAAAGGCAAGCTGCGTCCACGGTACATTAGGCCATTTCAGATCTTAGAGCACATTGGAAATGTGACTTATCGCCTAGCGCTACCACCGAACTCGTCCAAGATCCCCGATGTATTTCACGTATCCATGTTCCAAGCCAATGTGGCCGATCCTTCTCACGTTCTGAAGCATGAACCAGTAGAACTTAAGGAGGATCAGACTTATGTAGAACAACCGGTGAAAATGTTAAAGCGCAAGGAAAGAAAGCTTTGTAGCAAAATCATTCCCATGGTGAAAGTATGCTGGCAAAATCATCTCCCCAATTTCTTGGAGCATCTCATAAAGTGACAGCAATTTCACTGCATTAAATGGAATATTTGCATCATAGAAAAACTTTACAATAGTTTTGATTGCTCTCTTTCTCTCCTTGAATTTATTCTCTATGGCTGGTTGCACTTGCTTTCCTTCTCCACGAAATACAAGTCCATCAGTCGAGAAACACGAGGTCATTTGTGGAAAGTTGATGCTTCAGTGTTCTCTTCTTGGCTAGTTCTAGGCCTCAATCCTTGAGTATCAATCTTTACCCATGGTCATCAATAGCGGGTTGATCCTCCATGGCTACCTGCTTAGCCTCATTATTTGGATTTCCTTGCTCATTCTCTTGATATATAATCACTTTGTTTCCCTTTTTATCTCTATCCTAGTTCATCCACTTTTTTATTTCATCGATAATAATTGGTGTCGTATTCAAGCAAGGTGTCATCTGCGCCAATTGAATGTATCTTGTGTCTATAAATCCTTGCTTATGAATTCTTACCACAAATCGCATCTCACTGCATTAGTAAGCTTTCATGGATAAGCACATGACCCATATTTCCATGCTAGCTCCTACCAAATTTTTGACCTTAATGATGTTCTATATCTTTGTATAGTGAGAAAAATAGAAGTTAAATATTCAAGTAATCATATGATAAACAATGATAACCTAAGCAATTAAGCAGTATCAATTATCAAATAACAAAGTTATGATGTCCCTGGTTGATTGAAATAACGAAGTTAGGAACAAAGTTAGGAAAACTCATATTATGATAATCATTCTATGTATAATTATTATGAAAAAAGTTACGAAAGCTAAAATAAAGTTATTATGCTCATCTCCGTATAAACAACAAAACAGTCGAAAGGGATACACCAATAAAATTATGAAAACAAAGGTTAAAAGGCATGAATACGTTTTAAAAAAATTTGAGCCCGGTTGCTTGAAAAACTCATGAGCAAGGTTTTATGTCCCTTTCGACTTGACGAGCTTTGCCACCCGACCAACGATTTTGATGTCCAAGACTCCTAGATGATTGTTGGAGAAACACCCAAATCAATTTACATGATCAAAGATCGGGGAAAAAAAAGATTAGAAGAAATAAAAGGAGTTTTTACCAAGTTTTGAAGGGGTTGTAGGATGATTTCGGCTGTCGAAATTTTGGCCAAAGTTCCTGGTGTTCTTTGTTGGTGGTCAGGTAGCAGTAGAGTAATGATCTAGGAGGAGTTTATCGTCATACGAGAGTTTTGAAGCGTAATTATGCCTATTTGAATTCCTAAAAACATAGACTTTAAAAAATAAGCCTGTCCAAGCATTGGACCATATCTGTCGTCTAGGCGACTCTCCAAGCGCCTAGGCCATAGCCTTTTACAACTCTGGCCTTGGCTCTCCATCTGCTTAGGAATATAGAGAAGGCCTTCTTTCTCTGCTGATATGTGCTTTCCAAATCGATCCTGGGACTATTGATTTAGGTGTTATAGAGATATTGTTTACTAAAGATATATTCAAGTCCTCCTAAGGACGAACTTTCTTCTTTGTAGTGGACAAGTACCATGTCCGAGCCGTTCCAGCTAGCGATTACAGGAAAAGTAATGTCGTATGAATTCATAATCCTTAAGTACATCTTGATATGAGTCTTGGGACAAGTGGTGCCATTAAACTTCTCGATGTTTGGAATCTTGAAGTCTCTAGACAAGGTGCCATCAGAAAAAAGCGCTAACTCCTTGTCTTCTATGCTAGTATCTTCTTTTCGGATAGGACGACTCTCTAACTCTTTCACCTTATTCATTGTGATCTCCGGTTGTTTTTAAGGTTTTTTTTGTGGTTCTTATAGTTGGTGGGATTGTTTGGTTTGTGGTGGCGATAGAAGATGTTGGGTTGGCAGTGTTTGGTGTGGTAGTCAACGGGACAATAGGGGTAGGTAGTGTTGAAGAGAAAGGGTTTATGCCTATGTAGACGATTCTAGGTGTAATGGATGCCCTTGGTGTGGCTTGTGGATGGGCAAGAGGTGTTTGACCTGGTGCAGATTGAACCTGAAGAGCTTGCATGCTTCCTTCCAGCTAGGTCATTCTATTTGACATTTGGGTTATCTAGCCTTGTATAGCTTAAAGAACAGCGAGCATCTAGTTAGGAGCGATGGAATGTTCATCAACAGTTTGTAGATGCTATCGGCCTGAGGGAAGGCGATTCCAAGAGCAAGCTATCTGTAGGCCAACAGTTTGTTCAGTGTCAAACCAAAACGCGTCTATGGGTTCATGATTCATGGGGCTTATAAAGACAATAAATGCAGCATAGAAATCAAACACCACAGAGATTACTAGTTAGCATGCAAGTGTGCCTAGGACTACATGGGTAATTAGACCACTATGAACCCTGGTACACTATGCTGGGTTTAGCTGACGCAGGTTTAAGGTAAGGTCACCAGTGCTATATGCCTACCTCCTTTATTACAGGGCACAATGATACTACAACATGACTTGAGAAATACATCGTACCAAGGACTTGACAAATATGCAAGTCCAATGGTAATGGAGGCACCTTAGGGGTTGGCGGCATAAGGGAATGTAGATAGGCATACTGGTGCCGGTGTATGTGCCTGAATATGCTAGCAGACAGGGAAAAAAAATAATGGCATAACAATAGCATAACAGTTGCAGAAATCAAACGAAAAAAGGGGGTGCGTTCCTCCAAAAGTTGAGACTATCCTAAAAACTTTCGAGTCTTCAAGTTTATCTCTCTTTCGGTGTGTTCATAGTGGAGTCATCAAATTTACGAGCGGTCTTCAGCACATAATGGAATAGGAGTCGCCACCTAGTTATGTCCTAACTAGGAAGGACGGTGACTAGGGACTCGATCTATGAACAGAGTTTCTGCACTCATGAGCTAGATTAAGTGGTGGGAATGTTGCCTCGGTCAGCTCACACCCATCACCCCCGCATCAGCACGGTCTTTACTTTCAAGGGATTATGTTTTGGATAATCTTAACTTTCTTGAATTACTCAACTTTTCATGGTCAATCAAGTTAGACAATTGCAAATCGAAAATATTGGTATTAATGTGGTCGTACCACTTCACAGTTACCTATGTATTTGACAGAACCCAAAATCAGGTCATCACGCAGTTGAAGATTATGGTCCGATCTTCTAATAAGGTTTCCTACATACCCTCGCAGATGTAGGATCTAGGAGAGATCAGACCAAATGTATTCCTGAGATTTTAGGAAGTTCTTCGCTATTAAATATTTTAAGACTAGTTGTCTCCTCATTTGTTTCAAAGGGAGACTCTAAAAAGTACACATATATGTTAAAGGCCACCCATTTGTGGACTGTGTGATTTTTATTGTATGATTTTTATCACCTAATTGTGAATATAATTGTTTTTATTCACCCAAATGTTAAATATAATTTATTTACCTAATTGTAAACTTTAATCATTCACCTAATTAATTATTAAGTGGAATATTCATCCAAGTATGAATTCTATAGTTCACCTATATATGAATGTCTTAACCTGTTTTTGTAACCTAAAATCCTTCTAACCAAAGATCTAAATTCGAATAACCATCCATAGAATAGCTATTGGAATTAGTTATTTGTCTAAGTTGTTTCTAGGCTCATTAAATTGATTTTGATGTGATAAATTAAAGTGAGTAATTGACATTTAATCTACTTGAATCTATCCCTAAAGTGGACGGTCATGGTAAGTAACTTAACTATACTAGCATGTACAACAAGAGATATTAAGAAACCCTCATGAATACAAACACAAGCTGACCAAGGATATTAATCATATATATCCAAGCCTACCAACAATGAGTATATAATATTCATAAACAGACAACAAAACTGATCCTTGATGCGAGTAGCTTGAATCAGTGCCTCATTCCAATTTTTTTATCCGTTGAAGCTACGAGGTTGGAATTGTGGGAGAGTGGGAAAGTGTGGGAGATTGGGAAAGTGGATAAGAGGCGTGCAGGTTGTTAGAGTGTGGACGTCGTGGAGTTGAGGGAGTTGACCGTTTGTCGTCATGTATTTTGATTCTGTTTTATTTTTTAATTTTCTTAATGTTTTGTGGGTTTTGTTTGGTTGGATTAATTATTGAAAATGGATAAGCTCAATACTGAAATGGACAAGATTATTGGATCAAAGTATCCAAAATATAATGAATTCTTGATGTGATGGATATCCTATGTCGATCCTGTATAATTGATTAATAACTAACCATAATATATCAAATTTAAATACCATTACCATAAAAATTTAGTTGAATTTTCAAGTGTCTACAATTATCTGCAGCGTTTAACCATAACCTCGAGCTTCCCTTTAGTTGTTCCACAACATAAACAAAATTGAGCATTTTACCAGAAAGTGCTCAAAATGAGGCTCACGGCTCACCATTCAGCAACGCTGGAGACATGAACAGCCCAAGTAGGCAGCGAGAGCGCATTCGAGGGCTCAC
>JAOVYX010019771.1:0-18010 GCA_035668315.1 Drosera spatulata
CACCCCCCCCAAAAAAAGGGTTGTTTATTGCTGCTTTATTTCCTTAATTTCTGTTCTTCTTGCAGATTGATGTTTACTCATTCGGAATTGTTATGTGGGAATTGCTCATGGGGGATGAACCTTATGCGGATATGTATCGTGCTGCTGTTATCGGTAGGTAACTTAGTAAGCTTTCCAACTTATCTATATTATGTAGGAGTTGTATAATTTCTTGGTTTGGTGAGAGATTAATAACTATATTCCTGGTATGTTTCTGTCCAGCAACTGGTCTAAAGTGTCCACCCCGCTCCAGAAAGTAAGTAAAAACTAGAAACGTGAAGTCATAGTCATATCTCTAATGCAATGTGTCCTTGTTTTACGTCTTATTTCTGTTCTGGTAAAATATCTTGGGTTGGCCCTTTTAGCAGCTGATCCGGAGTGTCTCTGTTATAGCTTTATCAGTGTTAATATCGAGCACAATCAAATGCTCCGACGTCTCCTAATCCATTTCACCAATAATCATGTATGTATGATCAAAATCAACTATTACAAACTAGATGTAGTCCTGCCTAATTTGTGAAATACTGGTTTTACATGATTAGGAGTTTGGACTGCCCCTTCTAAGAATGGTTATTTTTATTGTTACTTGATTCTGTAGGGGGTATTGTCAACAACACATTACGACCGGAAATCCCTACATGGTGTGATCCAGAATGGAGGTCATTAATGGAAAGTTGCTGGTCATCTGAACCTGGAGAGAGACCTTCCTTCTCAGATATCTCACAAAGGCTGAGGAACATGGCTGCAGCAATGAACTTAAAATAGTAGTTTCTGCAAGAGAGCCTGTATCATAGGTATGCTGCAGACTGATGTTTATTGACCATAGATGCTAAGAAACGGCCTTTCCTATGCTTTGAGCTTGAAGTGTCGTCATATATGTTCCTCATCCGACAGTGCTTCTTTTTCTCCCCTGAAGCAGTCAATGTATATGCCTACCATGCTGACGAAGTTCGTTATGCATGATCATATAGTCTAATGGCTATAACTGTGATATCAAAATGCGAGCCTTTGCCAGCATTTAAGCAGTAGTGATCTTATTCTTCTTTTGGTCAAAATGTAGTTTTGGCTGATTTTCTTTTTCTATTTCTTTTTTTTTTTCTTTTTTTTTTTTCAGAATGTCATCATTTTAGACTTGACATGGTTGCGGTAATCTTTCCATCAGAGCGGGCCACATCCTTAGAAGAACTTATTACATTCCCAAGGATATGTCTAGAAATCTCAGTTATAAGTAGGAAACGTGTTGTTTATGTTAGAATGCTAGACGTATTTCAACATCCAATTTTGTCTTTGGCTTGCATTTGAGTGTATTCAAATGCGCTACGTGGATTTTGGTCTTATAGATCTGAAATATAGTTTTCATGCTGAGCATGTAAAAATTGTGTACATCACTGTTGCTTTGTCAATTTAGATATGAAATTGAAGCAAAGGCTCATTTCGAGCCTGTATCAGATACTTTATTGTGTCATGTATGCTATGTCTTGAATGACTTGTGCCTTGGAAACTTGGTCATATATTATCCACCGGGGGAGGGCCTTCGACCTCCTACAGGTGAGTGGTTTCGTTGTTGTAAGTATATTCACCTTTCATCCTTCAAATTGTTTGATCTGTTTCTTTTTCAAGGAAGATCATTATCGTCGCTATGAGTATCTTTTTTTTTTATTGATTTTAATGCTGTTAAGCTAATTGTTATTAGCTTATGAATTCATGAAGTGGTTAGAAACGCGGAGCTCGACGGACCCATGCCCTGATTGACCCTGATTAGTTTTTGTACTCAATTCGATTGCATATGGTTTGTCATCTATCTGGTTGACTATGTTCTTGTGCCACTTATAATGCCATATTGTGATACTTGCTCTGTTTTGTATATACTGACTTTCGCAGTGTACAAAAGTTTGAAGTCTTGAGCATGGAACTTTGCAGAAGTCAAGCTCGATGACAACATATTGCAGTTGAATCCAAAGCGTGTGTTGATTCATATAATCTCGTTAGGTGCCCATCGCCATGAAAAATGAACCTGGGAGCTTGTGTTTTTATGTTCAAGTCAATGGTGTCAACGTCCTTTTGGTGCGAGCAGGTGCCTTCGAGGTCTGACTATCGAGCTCCTGTATTTTACTTATCGATTGATTTGTTCAGGAATCTTATCCAGGTTGAGGACGACTCGATTCATAAGTAGCAAACCGTGAGTATTACATTTATTCAGGGGTACTCATTTTTCCCGGAGATGATCTGTTGTTTTATGAGGTTGGATTGCATAGGTTGCAATGTACGTGATTTAAAAGCAGGAACCCCGGGGTTAAGCATCATCGTGAAACAGCATGGTGGTATCGCTGTCACGGACTGTGTACAAGATGAATCACACTTGGTCTAGTAACATTTGTTGTGGACTCTGTATATGGTCAAGTCTTTTTATTGTGTTTCGTCGTGTGGGTTCGTGCTTATCTTGATCTACGAGGACATGAATTCCATGAAGCCTTGGGACTTCTAGTCTTCGACGATGATGAAAATGATCAGGCACCAGAAGAGGGAAAAGAGAGTAAGATTCCGAAGGTAGTAACAAGGACAAACAAAACGGAGGTACTCTTGTTTCTGATTAATTTTAATTGATTAATAGCTCGTTAATGTATAATCATACTTGGGGGAGTCACTTTGCACTTTTTGTTATCTTAGTCTTTGTAATTTTTCGTGTGGGGTTAAGGTTCTTGACCTTCCTCCTTTTCCACTTCAGAAAGATGAGACTTCTTTTAAGGGTGGGAGTAGGATATTCGTCCTGTATAATCCTCAGGAAGTGCATTGTTTGAGTTACGCTGAGAACAAAGTATGACGACTGATGTCCACTGTATTCTAGCTCCAATTGTGCTCTGGAGATGAGTTTTAAGGTCGCTAGGTCAATCAGTTTCTATGATTATCATATCGGTATTGGACGAACATATGTAAACCAATCTTTTTCAGGGCTGGAGAGGACTATATGAACAAATACTCCAGTAGAGAATACGTTATTCTGCGTCTAGTCACACTTTAATAGGGTTTTTTCTTGTTTCTAGTCACACGTTATGTTTGTTGATAATTCAGATGTCAACCCAGTGAGATTAAAGAAACATTTGAATTCTTGGCACTTGCTTTTGGTACTTCTTGTTAGTTAAGATGTTCTCTGCTCTTTACTCGCATAGTTTAATGTCTGCTAAAACCAAATTTGAGTACTGGACTGCTAGCTTTGTCCAAGTAGCTTACTCTGATCTCTTTCATGTGCACCGGTCTTGTAAAAAGCTCGCTGATTTGTAAGCTGGATGAAATCCAACTATCCAAACTTCAAGTTTATGATAAGGGTTCCATTGGTGGAAGAAGTTGAGAATAAAAGCCTTGATGTATATTCCCTTTATTCAAGATAAATTATGAAATATTATTAAAAATGGATATACATAATAAATTGTAATACTTTAATAATTATTAATCTCAACATAATATTAAATAAAAAAATCATAATTTATTTGGGACGTATGAAATACCTAATATCCTTTGTTACCATCCAATTTTGAGAATCCAGGTTCTAGGTATGATGCCAATTCATGGACAAATTGGACTCATCAAGATCGTCAGCGTTTTTAGTGCCTCGGATCACGTTTCTAATGATAGGTAAGTTATCTAATTTGCCGTCGGTGTTGTTTGTTTACATCGGTTAATTAAACATGTTGCGATATTCGGACCAAGGTAGAACTAGCCTAAATATGAATTGTTGTGACATCACTCCATTCACCAAGTCAACTGATCCAAAATTTTTGCATGGATCCATTGCTATGGCCCATGGGTTGTAAAAGTGTTGAGAAGAAAGGAGAAGGTGAGATTAGATGTTAGACTTTCCTTTTAATTACTTTCATATTCCCCCTTTTGCCCTTTTCTTACATCATGTGTTATTTTTTCAACCTATAAAACAAGACTCATCCCTTTCATAGATTTCCTCATCAGTTCCCAGCTTGCAGTTCTCTTGGTTGCCTCAGCTGAAAGTGAAAGAACTAGAAAGGAAAAGAAGCAGCAGCAGCGAAGTACTTTGTCAAGCCAAGGGGTATAATGGGAAGAGCACCATGTTGTGACAAGGCTAATGTGAAGAAGGGACCATGGGCACCTGAAGAGGATGCCAAGCTCAAAGCCTACATTGAGGAGTATGGCACTGGTGGCAACTGGATTGCTCTACCTCAGAAAATCGGTATGATTTATCGCCTTATGAATGTACATAAGTCACTATGTTGCATTGCTAATGTGACTATTCAAATAAGGTGATACGAAGATAGTTAAAATAGTCAATTTTTTTGAGTTTGCGTTATTTGTTGGCTGTTTTACAACACAGATTTGTCTGAAATATGAACTTTGTATATTAGTTTATAAATCAGCTAGAATTGTATCAACCGCTAATCTTGATGTTATGACAAAAGAAAGTCGACTTCATTGCCATTGCTATGTTATTTTTGCAAAGTTTGAGAAAAATGCAATGCACAGGGCTGAAGCGATGTGGGAAAAGCTGTAGGCTGAGGTGGTTGAACTACCTTAGACCCAACATCAAACATGGTGGATTCACCGAAGAGGAGGACAACATCATATGCAGCCTCTACATTAGCATTGGCAGCAGGTGATTTTCCTTTCATATTCCCTCCATTGACATTGACGGTTTTGAGTTTGAATAGTTCGAGCCTAACCAATTGTGTATTTCTCAATGCTTGCGATCAGGTGGTCTATAATTGCGGCACAATTACCTGGAAGAACGGACAATGACATAAAGAACTACTGGAACACAAAGCTGAAGAAGAAGCTGCTGGGAAGGCGCAAGCAGCAGTATATCTGTAGTCGTTATCTTTCAGATTCTGACGAGACAAAACATGCTGTAGGAGGCGGCGCTTCCTACACAGCGACCCTAAGCAGCTCTGCCCTTGAGAGGCTACAACTTCATATGCAACTTCAGACCCTCCAAAGCCAGTCACTGCCCTTGTTAAATAACAACCCTGCCTTCTGGCCTAAACTGCATCCTCTCCAGGAGAAAATGATCCAAAATCTTCACTCCATGGAAACTAAGGATGCCATGATGGCTAATTATCTCTTGCCATCAGGCACTCAACAAGACGGCCAGGATTCATCAAGTATGGTGTCCAAGTCGGACAGATCACTAGAGGAGTCAGTGAGGGTTTATGGCACGGAAGTGCGGTTCATACAACCAGTGATGGACGAACCTGTTGATAACGGTACTCGTGGGATTGATCAGCAAGGAGTTGATCAGAATATTATGAACTGGTGGAATAATGAGCTGTCGAGTTGCTCATGGGATGTTGCTGGCTCTGTTAATGTTCAGGCTGGTCATAGCTTGTTCCAAGATTACCCATTAGCATATGGGTTGTGAATAAGTGTGTTATTAGTAATCATGTTTCAGGAATAGAGTGCATAATCCAGAGAGTTATCGGCAAGGACGAACATGAATAGTAATTATGGAATAAGCATAATATATGCTAGATCTGTTGTAAAGAATTTCTTTAATGAAGTTGAGATCTGTAGATAAATAAGGTTATAGTGTTGTCAAGTACATTTTGTGAATTATAGTTATCCAATTGATCAAACTGATCTCATCACATATCGAAGTAAAGCTTTATTTGAATCCAACATAAATAACTAATCATTGTTAGTCTAAAATTGTGAATATTGGTTATCAAAAGAAGAATATACGAAAGATTTTCTTATATGATTTGAAGTGAAACTTTATCTCATTAATTAACCAAAAATGAGATCCTCCATGGTTCTTATGATTCTTTTAATCATGACAAGCGCAGCATCAATTTGAAGCCTTCCCCTCCTCTCAAGTCTCAAGTCCCAAGTCTTCACATCATTCGAGTCCCAAAAGGGATTTTAAGTGCTCAAAACTGAAATCCGTGGAATGGGCCTTATTGGGCCAAAGTATTGGGCCGTTGTCAAGTCTGCATTGACGGAATACAGTTGCAGCCCAATATTCACAGCCAATATCACCGCAACAGCGATCGCCGATTGTCGACCGGCGACGACGATCATGAGAATATCGTTCGCCCGATTACAGGAATCGCGTGTTCGGAGACTGCGGAGATGACGGCGGCGCTGCCTCGACCACCGTCTCCGGCGCCGTCGCCGCACGTATCAAGGTCAGTGTTACTCTGCGACTCCTTCTCCTCTTTGATTGTTAATGCGAATCAGTTCTGTTGATGATCCGATTGCTTGAATTGAAACGGGGATGGTCTGGGGAATCAAATCTTGTGTGTTGGTGGCTAGGGTTGATTATTATGGAACTGTTGGATTTCGATTGAATGAGGAATGTATTGCATTGTTTTACTTTTAGGGTTTTGTATATTGTGAGGGGTTGAGTTCGTTTCTTTATGATAATTAAGGGAGCGCTTTGGTTTCTTGAACATTATTAATCTAAAGAGTGGTAACATGTAGACCATTCCACTAGTGGTGATGCTGAATCATTTCCAAGAATTAGTTTGTGCCATGATTTTTAAACTTAAATTTGTTAATGGTTTAATGGTTGGACAGATTGCTGCCATCATCCAACCTGATTGAGGGAACTGATGTTTCAAGCTTTGGATTTAGAAGCAGACCGGACAATAGTACCATCATCTCAATTGACCAGATCTCCAAGCTTTTTTGAATCACCGAGACAAGTATAAATCCGAAGTTCAGATCACAAAGATTTGGATATGTGAGGGATTCAAAGATGAAAAAAAAAAAAAAAAAAAAAACCAAGGTGCCCATTACCAGAACATGAGAGCTGAGGGAACTGCAAGTTTCAGAAACTTGCCAACGTCATGAAACGCCTCCATGGAGAATCCTGTCCAAGTCTTTTTGCACGAAGGAGACACCCTGACATAGATAGCCAACAAGAGAACATTGATCCAGTGAGAGATAGCATTTGCCAGAGCTGCGCCTTTATTTCCAAGCCCGGATTTGAACACCATGAGATAACATATGAGGATATGAAGCAGAACTGTGAATCCTGTGGTTATCATCATAGGGACGACATTGTTCTGTGTCCGTAGGAACCTAACATGGCACTGAAAGAACGCACAGGCAAATATGGAAGGGATCATGTAGCAGGCATAGAGCCCAGCTTCGGCAGATATCTCTGGATCTTGTCCCAGGAACAGGAGAATGCTTCCTGTGTTTGCTCAGATAACTGCAAGTGGAATGCTCGTTAGCAGCAGGACTAGCATAGCCCTCTGCTTGTATTTTCCCAGCAAATGATAGTGCTTTGCTTCATAAGCCTGCCCGCTGCACGTGTCCAATGCGCTCCCCATCCCAATCTGCAATAATTTAGTCACAGTTTCGAAAGCAACCTGTCACAATAAAGACTAAGCTGAAAGATTAACATCAGGAAGAGGATTCAGGAGAGCCATACCAATAAGCTGAAGCCGGTGACAGAGGCAAAGGAAGTGGCCATGGATGCTCCGGGCGAGTGGCAGCTCACCGAGGTGACCTACAAACATGACTGAAATCACCTGCAGAGAATACACCAGGAAATTGACTGACATCAATGGAGCAGCTAGCTTCATCTGCCTCTTCGCCTCCACCACAATCTCCTCCCTGTTGAATATACTGATTCGGGATTCGGGTTCATGTTTCTCGGAGATGCTGATCACCGGAGTTTTGATTCTCGGGTTTGCACCAGTCCCATTTTTTTCAGCTTTTCTAAAGTTTGCTGATTGCTTAGAGGCGTGCCCGTGCAACTTGACGAGATGGGTAAATTAGTCATTGTGCACGTAATTGTTCTCTTGAGTTGTTTATGCATTTTTCCAGGTGGAAAACATAATTTTACTCTCTGTCCCAACAAAATTATACTCTTCTATGTAACAAATTGATTTATACGGGATTTTATGAATGTGCGTTGAATTTTTATGTAAAGATATTTATGTCCTTGAAGATTTTTGAGAGGAAGAAAAGAGAAAAGAGAAGTAGTACTGGAATGAGTTAATATAATATAAATAACAAAATATAATTTTTTGATATTTTTGAAGAATTTTTTTTTTCAAATAGGATAGTATTGTAATTATTATGCGACATTTAAAAAAACAAATGTCTCATTTTATAGAACAGAGGAATAATTCTTTTTTAAATATCTCATAAAAATTATAATATTTTTTCATTTTGAAAATCGTTTATAAGTAAAAATATCAAAATATCGTTTACTTTTTATATCATATCATATCAAATCATCATACAACCTCCTAAATCCTTTTATACAAAAACTGGTACATTGAACCTTTACCCGTACGAAGAGAATAGCTTAATACTAGCACCCCAAAAGTCAAGAGATGAATGAATAAATGAAAGCCTGACTAAGGTCTAGGCATGATACCTGAGCCAACAAGCAGTTATTACTTACCGAGGAATCAAACTCTTGGGCCTTAGGCTTAGCATACAATACCGTAGAATCTTAGAAACTCTAGAATGACAGATTTTGCCTAACAACAAGGCAATCACCCATAACCCGAGGCAGCCGGCGGTGTTTTGTGTCATCTGTTACGCAAAATAGGTCCGCAGGAATTTGTTGCCGCAGAGCATTTGACAAGTTCTAAAATGGGTCCTGATAACTTTCTGAGTCTAAACCCTGAAACCAAAGTGTGTCACCTAACAAAAAATAAAATAAAATAAAATAAAATATGTGAACAACACCCCAACAGATTACAGGAAAAAAAGGAACTGATACCTTCCGCTCATAGTCTTAGAAGCTAACCAATCAGTTATATTGTAACAGACGTGCCATGATGCTAACTAGTATAGATATGTGAATCTCTTACTTCGAACTTCTTACTTCAAACTGCTGGTGTATGTGATGCTTTCGTCGACAATTAAAACGTCATATGAAGTATCTATCAGCAACTACTTATGTAGTGGAGAGGAGCAGATAGCA
This sequence comes from Drosera spatulata, assembly GCA_035668315.1. Lineage (NCBI taxonomy): Eukaryota > Viridiplantae > Streptophyta > Magnoliopsida > Caryophyllales > Droseraceae > Drosera > Drosera spatulata. Next base: position 8,951 of record JAOVYX010019771.1, read on the forward strand.
AGATATATAGCAAGTCCTGAATTTGGAAATCTTAATAGGTTACAATCACGACAGGAAACTAACACTCGCCACAAAATACCTTGATGATGATCTTCATCATCAGTAATCATGCCAGTTGCAACTCACAGAGAGACAACTATTACCCCTGCCCTTATGCACAAAATGGACAGGACATGATCTACGAGGGACACGAATTGAAGCACCTAAGACCATAAACCGCATAAGATGATAAAACAGGACAAGTTTCCGACCTAACGAAACATCGAGGCTTCGTTGACAACGGCAGCGAAGATGATCACACAAACAAACAAACAAACAAGTCCAACAAATTCAACAACTAGGTATCAAGTCAATAATATGCGATCATTTACACAAACAGAATGCGGAACACTTGCTATTTACACTTGATATGAATGCAGTCTGATGTTCCATTTCGATAGTGATTTTCCATTTCAATTGAAAAATACAGTCTGCTGTTCCATTACGATAGTGATTTTCTATTTCAATTGAAAAATGCAGTCTGATGCGTGGGATAATCTAAGTGATCCAGGAGTAGTAACGTATATCATGGGAGGAACTGGGGGTTAAAAGAGTGAGTTTTGTTATGTTAGAATGTGAGTGGTTAGGTTAGGTTGAGGATAATGTTGGTATTTTAGGGCGTTTGCAAACAATATAAATCAAAACCCTTCAAAACAAATGCTAACAATAATCGATTCCTCGGAAAAATAGATTAAGTACGTAGGAGAAGATGAGATCGAAATGTATCGTCGTGTGAGAGAGCATGGCTTTCACCACACACCGCGTTGCTTTAACACAAACTGGAATGTGTCGAAATGAATGAGGCTAATTTGACGATAATGATGAATTGATGACATAGAAACTAAGCGTGACAATAAATTCACGACCTTTTAGTCCAAAGTAGATGTTGTCAAACTAGTTTGATATCATATAATAATGTTGAAATTCTCATGGGACATCATTTTAGAGACTTATTTACAGAGAGGTTCTAATCAGACATTAGGGAAATTATTTACCACATCATAATGGTGATTGGTGGAACGGACGTGTAGGTTTAAAAATTTTTGATCATCATCACGAAAATCTTTTGTTGAGAAACCGGTCCACGCCTTCCTATAAGGGAAAGTATATGTCCTTTTGCGAATGGCCGAAGGCAACAAGCAACCATTTTCTGTTTCGTCATCGAGGTCATGATGATAATAATGTTGCTGAAGCTATCTTTGTTTTTATTGATGAAGTTCTTTCCATTTTGCCATACTGCTGCTAAAATCTGATGCTGACTTATGAGTAGTTTTCCTAAAATCTGGTCCAATCTTGTTTTGTTTTGGACGTCTCTTCTCTTCGTTGCTGTCGATTCTTTGCACATGATATGCTGTCAATTAATCTTTCATAATTGATTGAGTATTTCAAGTTTTTTATCCTGAACTGAATCTTTAACGTGAGACGATGGAAATATCTCGCATAGTGAGCTGTAATGGTACGTTTTGCTCATTGGGTATGATAATATATTTGTCACTAGGCTTTATTTTTTTGTGGAAGAGTATGCAGTGTGGTTGTTGTCATCTACTCTATCATTGGACATTGATGCTTCTTTATTATAGTTTTTCTGGTTGAAGAACGCTGGTAGCACTTTCGTTGGCTGCTAATCTCTCAGAAATTCTCTCACGATAGACTATGAACCATGTTGTCCACATTTTCTTTTCTTTTTTTTGTGACGTGGGTGTTCGGATCAGTTCGCGCGTATCTCGATTAATTCCCCGAACACTGATAAGACGTCCCTATCAGCATCGGGTAAAACTTGACCTTCAAAAAGAAGTTTGAGTCGAACACCATTAGACCAACCCAGATTGATTATGTTGTCCACATTTGTTATCCACAAATCTTCTGAATTGTAAACCATGTTTCGTTAGTGTTTCATGAAATAGTATTGGATAACGTGATCTATATTTGACTTAAATAAGCTTCTTCTTTTCGTAGAACTTCGAAAGACTATCATCCCTAAGATATGATAAAAACCCATGGTTTGCTCGGAGAATCTGACTATTGAGAATTTCATTGTCCTATATTTAGTCGGAGGTTCAAAAGTATCCATTGTAACGATTATAGGTCCAATGTCCGTACATATATTCATTTTCCATTCTTGAGTAATTTTTGACTCATTCTCCTCTCCTCTAAATTGACAGCAATTGGGGACAAGCATAGTGAAATTACTGCCGCGCAAATTTGCAATGCCGACATCAATTAAAAAAACAGAAAAAACAGAAAATCACAAAAAGAAATGTTCTATAGAACACAAGATAAACCCTAATCGATCCACTGTTCGTTTTCCATCGACGAATCCTCCACAGAACCCTCTCAAATCGCGAAGATCGAATCTGCTCTACCTCCAATTCTTCTTCTCAAACAGTACGATCACTTTTATCTTCATCGTTTTCACCGATTGTCTGCTTCGATTTTTGTTATCATTCGATTCGATTGATCGTGTGCTTTGATTTTGCGATGATTCGATTTGATTCGGTTTGCCCTAATTGTGCAGCCGCTTATGATCGCTGCGAAACTCCCCCTCATAGTCTCGGATTCAGTCGGGAGGTGGAATTTTGGTCCGATTACGACTCAACATCGTCGTGGAGGAACGGTTTGCTTGGTTTTGGGGGATGTGAGGAGAATGGGGGCGGGGATGGCGTGTTTGCGTGAGGGATCAAAGGGACAGAAGAGACGGAGAGATGTTGAATGTTGTAGTAGCAGTAAAGGTGGTGTGGATGTGGTGAATGCTGGAGTTGTTGGCGGTAGGGTTTCGCCGGAGCACCTTGTCGTCATGGTCAATGGAATTATTGGAAGGTTAGGTTTCTTATGCTGCCATGGGAATTCTCTGAGGAGTGGTTGATAGAACTTTCGTCTTGAACGTTCGTTATGTATAGTTAAGTGAATAAACGAGAAAGTTCTTCCATATCTGAGCCGAGTATAATGAGAGCTATGAATATGTAGTGAAACTTTTACAGTGTTGTAAGAAAACTATCTTCGCCGTAGCACAGGTGGCCGGCCTAGACGGATGTTCCTCTTAGGCAGTAGCATCTCAACTCTGGCTTATCTAGCGTTTTTAGCCCAGCTCATCATGAGGAATACAGGACTCATCATACATTTTCCATTTATGAATCTTCTGATATGTGCCCCATTTTCATGGAGTACTTTCCTACTTGCCTTTCCTAAAAGCACAGCAAAGCAACATATCCACCTAATCCACCAACTTGCCTTTTCTCTATAGAGTAAACATGCCAACTGCTCAACTTGTATTTGTATCATGCATCCCGTACTGTTGATTATGCTACACCTGCATCTGGTCCGAGAGTGACGCACCATGTCATTTCATACATTACTGGACTCTCAACCTTTATTTGTTTGTAATAACAATTCTTGTGTTTGTTTAGTGCCACAGACTGGAAATTTGCTGCTGAGCAGTTTGTGGAGAGGCTTCCCAAAACGGTTGTTGTTCATCGTGGGTTCTTTCCCTCACATTTGCTTCTTAGTTGATGACTGTGTGCTTGCTAATCAGTTCCTTTCCGAGACTCACTACCTCTTGTGAATATTAGAGTTTAGAGCTCTTTGTATTATGCATGTAAAGTTTGCCTTTTTTTCTTTAATAAGGTTTCATCACTTCACTCTGAACATTGACTGTTGATTTTCGGTTGATTCTTCAAATGATATGCCTTTGAAAAAGTAATGGCGCATAGCCATCGATGAGGAATCGTTCCACTGGAATTCAGAATTATATTACAAGTTAGGCTGTTTGCTATGAGAATGTTACATACTGTGTAGTTGTGAGTGTTATGTTATACCTCCATTCATAATGCTACAACTGATTGTGGAAAATGGCAAGTTCCTTGCACACCCACAGACTAATGTTTTGGTTGTTACATGAGTCTGACTTTATAAATGATAACTGGTTTTGCATTTCATTTTATCGATGATGTGTTGAAACCTGAAAGACAAAAAATTCTTAAATGGGTAATTAACTGGATGCGTGAAGAGGTTTGAGAATTTGTCATAGGTGATCAATTTGAGGCTATTAACCCTGTCTCTTGGTGCAGGAAGCGAATGCAACTCTGCTGCATTGACCTTTGATGGGGTCGATTTGATGGGTGAGAGGCTTGCTCAAGAGGTACTTATGGGTAATAGCAAATAGTTCTCATTCCTCCAAATATTCCATTGAAATCATCATTCTCTGGTTTTGCTTGGATGAATAGGTTGTCCTTGGTGAATTCCTTTTATGACACTGCATATTTTTGTGATGCAGGTATTAGGTGTGGTTAGGCGTTGGCCTGGGTTGCAAAAGATATCTTTTGTTGCTCACTCCTTAGGTGGGCTTGTCGCAAGGTATGCTATTGGGAGGCTTTACGAGTCTGTGAAAGAAAAGAATTCTTGGAGTGAAGAGAACTTGAGTCATCAAATGCAAAGTGTTGGGGGATATTGCAAAGCTACGATCGCTGGATTAGAACCCATGAATTTTATAACATTTGCCACTCCTCATCTTGGTTCAAGGGGAAACAAGCAGGTAGATTGCTAAGCGCCTGAAATATCAATTGTGGCTGGTGCCCATGTTCGTACTTTGTTATCATATTGAGGCAATAGATAGAGTGACAGACTTTCTGGATACTTTTTGCTGATATCTTCTATCCTTGCAAAGGAATTCCCTGTGCAAGAGTTCTGAAATCACCTGCCTGATTGAATTTGACTCATGGAGAGCTGTTGTGCTTGGAAAACCTTCTTTTTATGACCGAGTGGATTCCGATGTCCATGTGTAGTTATAGTTCAAGTTGAAACTAAGGAAAAGGGCTCTAGAGAAATTTAGGGGGAAGGGGGCTGTCTAGTTCTATTAATTGGGCTTCAACCATGTGAAATAACCGCATAGATGAAAGAAATGTGTATAATCCTATGCTTCGTTGATGATCCCCCAGTGAAAGTCAACAATTATGTGTCATCTTTGTTGTTGTTGCCGGGTTTATATGATATATATCATATAAGTGAATTTCTTGGTGAAGTTTAATCTTGAACTTCTACTGGTCTTATTGTGCAATGGTCATGATTTTGATGTTCTTTTTTGTTTTTTACCACAGCTACCGTTTCTGTGTGGTCTTCCTTTCTTGGAAAGGCAAGCTTCTCAAACAGCGCATTTGGTTGCTGGGAGGTCAGGAAAGCATCTTTTCCTCACTGATAATGATTATGGGAGACCTCCCCTCCTGATGAGAATGGTTACAGATACCGATGGCTTGAAATTCATGTCAGACTCTTTATGCATCTCCTACGGTGAAATTTGTTTGTTTGTTTTTTTTAATATTCTGTGAAATATGGATTTTGTCGCTGTAGAATTTATTAATCTAAACAACTGCTATATGTGCAGTTCAGCTCTGCGCTCCTTCAAGCGTCGTGTTGTATATGCCAATGCAAACTATGATCGTATCCTTTCTTTCATTTTGATTCCATTTGTGTTCTGTTCCAGAGCGTTATGGTCTCATGTTTAACCTCAATCTCTTTAGATATTGTTGGATGGAGAACGTCATCTATCCGTCGCCAACATGAACTTCCAAAGGTTGGTTGTTCTCGAAATGTTATTGAGTTATGCAGATTCATATGCTTTTTTTTTAAGATCCATATGCTCAATCGCAGTGCTGTCATTGTTCTTTCTTCTCTATTCAAGGTTAATCTTCTGGTGAGCGACAGTAAGTATCCTCACATACTGTACATAGAGGTTGATACATTTGAAGGTGGTTCTCATCAACCTGTTTCATCTACTCAGTACCAAGAGGTTGATTTTGAAGGTTGGTCTGAATAAATTGTGGTTATTGTGATGATCGTTATAATAATAAAGTGCTTGGTATCAAGTTCTTGATGACTTATGGGCATATTTGCTTGCTCTTTTACCCGGTGCGGGAGGCTTTTGTTGATAAGGGTATCTATAGGAGGGAATGTACATGGTCTTACCTTGCAGACATGAAGGTTGTTTTCATCGAGAATTAAGCCTATAATGGAAACCTTGTTGACTGGAGTGATTGATTAATGAGTTAGCTCGTCCCCTAGAATTGGCTTTGTTTTCATGAGCGGTCATCAACCTTACATCCTTTCTCTAGTTTTGTTCTAAATTTCTACTACGATATGAGAAGGAGAGGATTTTGTCATTATTCTAGCAAGCTGACAGTGACGGATAGTTTTGATGGACAATACTTTTTGCATACTCTTTTAGACTAGAACACACTTTATGTGCTTGATGAGATTATAGCATTTTTTTTCTTTTTATGATATTTTCTTTTCCCTTCCATTTTGAGGTTGCCATATTTTTCGTTTAACCTTTTCCATTTGTGCTCTGCAGAAATGATGATTAGAGGCCTAAGTCAAGTACCATGGATACGTGTGCATGTTAGTTTTCAAAAAAGTAAACAACGATATGTTGCTCACAACACAATCCAGGCAAGTCTTATAAAGTGGATGAGTTATCTGTCTTTTCTTCTGTCATCCTTCTGTAAATGTTTCAGCAGCATGAATCCGGTTAAATGCATCTTTTTTAGTGAATGAGCTCCCCTTGAGTTTTAATTCGAAGGTTCTTTTTTTTCTCTCTCTCTCTAGAATAATGACCATGTCGAAGATACTGAATATGTAATTGAAAGGTCTTTGTATGAAGAGCTAACTAAGTTTCCACTGCTTTAAACTCTAGGTGAATCGATATTGGTTGAATTCTGATGGAGCCGATGTAATCTTCCATATGATCGATAACTTCGTCCTATAGCAGTTGGCACAAGCGAGATTTTGGCTGAAAAAATGGTTGGCCATGGCCCATGACCAAGGTTGGTCGCTTCCATGTAATGTTAACATTGTCATGGCAATAGTTGCTCTTGTACATTCGCACATCTTTCTCAGTAGATTTAGTTTCTACTTCCTATTCATGTTCATTCGTTTTCTTCCTAAATCCTATTCTTGTTCATATGTTTCCATCAGCTATATCGTCCTTTGTTTCTCATATTCAACATTTGATTCATGTGATAAGTTCTCCGCCGCAACGTTCTCAGCTGACACATGTATTTATGAATTGTTCTTAGCTGTTAGATGCAAATAAGCGACATTAGAGATATCTAGTGAGGATAAGAAATTATAGTTGCACCTTAAACTTCCATTTGTGTCATGAGAGAGTTGCTGAAGGTTGAATTTTGAAACTTGGCATCTCAGTGAGAATATGACAGCATTTCGGTGGTTCAGGAATGTAACTATGTATAAATATCCACCTTTATTCTCATATCTGCTTGGTTTTGTTACTCTAGTTAGGGGGTTGCTAATAGTGCTAAACCGGTATTCTGGGTTGACTGGTTTGACTGGTTTGACCGAGCTAGATGACGACTTGCTGTGCTGTCCTGATACTATCTTATTTATTTTTATCTTTAGATGCCTTTCAAGGATACGAGTGCTCTGCTAGGACTGAATACTTAGAAAATCCGGATATTTTCATCCCATCCGTTCCCTACTATTCTTTACTTTGTTGCTTGCGTAGTTGACGATCGAATATTTGTGCCGATGGAAACCCGATAATTGGATTATGGAGAGTTGAAGACACTCTTACAAACATGTCATTGGCCTCCCCAGTCGTAGGCAGTTGCTTCTATATAGGAACCTCTCGTTTCTAAATAGTTTTAGTGTAGGCACTCGAATGATGGGCCTAACAGCATGTGTTTTTCGTGCTGTCACGCATGTGTAGGCTCAAAATAATGTCATATGTAAAGGCTTCTGTGACCACATAGGAACTACAGAAAGCATTGTGAGTGTAAAAGATAATGGGTTCTATATCTGTAAATATAATCAACAGTGCAGACAACAATGTTGCTCCATTGAGACAAAGTAGAAGCTCAGCTGCTTTCGGCACATTACGATCGTCACTTGTTGGGCGAGACACCAAAGACAAGGTTCATTAAGTTATGTGACTTTAAGACCTGTTTTCTCTTGGACTTGTAGATCTTGGATGCTTAATCGTTGAATTTATGAAGTTCGGTTGCGAGTTTAAAGAAGAGGAGAGGTGAAGAAAAGTGAGGTGAGGTGAGGGGAGGTGAGGGGAAACTCACTTTCTCCCCAAATTTTTTCATTTTAGGGGAGAAAATGATAAGGGCACTTTCCCTCCTATTTTCCGTCTAACTTCTTCCCTTTCCTCAACCCAAAACTCACAAATGAAATTTATTAAAATCCCTTACCTTATCTCCCCTCCCCTTCAAAATCAAACTCACAATCACACTCACAACCTAAGGAAAATGCAGTGTTTGGTTTAAACTTGATATGTATATTTCCATGGAGTTGCTAGTTCCTGTTAATGGTATTTCATCTCCCATGTTCTGGATGAATGATCTGATGGCTGCCCCCTCCAACGAAAAGAACTCAGGAGCCCGTCCATGATGAGAGAACTAAATTTAGGAAGATAATCGTGTCAAATAAGTGATGGAAATTACTTGAAGCAAGCCGCAAAACATTGTATACACTCATTTGATAATGTAGCAGCCAAGCCTTCGTATAACTTATCTTTGTGACACTAACATTTGATGTATTGGCCTGTTGACAGCATATTCACATCTTCTGTACTGGGGCTGTCAGGATTTCGGAGTAGAGAAAATGTTTGTCGTGATGTGTTATCATGATGAAGAGTATCCGCGGAGTTTCTCTATTTCTCCAGAGCTGTACCAAAGAAAAAGTGTATGAACATCCATGCCAAAACTTAGTTTCTGTTCGGTAATCTCATATGGACATTGGGTCGTTTACCTTTCTCCGTCGTAGTTTGCTGTGCTAATGGTGCTATCATCTCTTGAAGGTTGTCTTGTCAAGTGGTTCATGGGCTCTTCTAGCAGGTTGGACAAACATTTGCAGAACTGTTCCACAAGAATATCCAGCGGTTCAGATATACTATCAGAGACAGAGACCTGTGAGAGAGCTTGATAAGGATTTGGAAACATCCTCGGTAGGAAAAGGTTAATATACCTCGTGGTAGATTCCAAGCTCTCCAGCTGATTTTGAAATCTGTAC
>JAOVYX010019772.1:0-18006 GCA_035668315.1 Drosera spatulata
CGTTGCATACGCTTCGTACGTATATTTTTAACCCAATATATATTTTTAAATTCGATAAATTTTTGGGTTATTACAGCATTGTTGCAATTCGCATGACAAATAAATAATTTTGATATGCCACGAGAATTTGGTAAAACCATTCGCAATATCAGCAAACAGAAAGCAGGCCTTGATCAATCAACGGTTGAAAAAAAGCTCCTTACTCAACCAAAAGAAGTTATATATGATAAGTAGAGACATGCTGAGTTTTTTATTTCATGGTAAAATTGTTTTATATTGCCTAACCATTTAGCACATGACAATGTGCATTCTCGGTACCATTCAAATAAGAAAAGATTGAATATCTATGACATATTGGTAATTGAAAAATAGTTCTAGACGATCAACTATTCAGATGAAATGGACTCATAAATAAGGTGTTAATTATTCAAGCGACAGATCAATATAAGCATTACATAAGAAAGCATTTCCTTATGGTACTTCTATAACATAAGGTTTACTCGTATTTAATGGGGCTATTCAATTTACATAATTTGAGCACGAGCAGAGAGCCAGACTACTCCCACAAGAGGACAAAAATTAAGTTGGATAATGACAAATGGGTATGTTGTTGAATGCAAATAAATCACAGTCCAAACAATGAACCGAAGAAAGAAAACACAACAAAGTATTTCAACCTCTGATAAATGTCATCTGTGGAAGAATTGCACATTAATTTAGTGTCATTATGTGCAGCACATCTGGAGTTAATGTGTATCAGTACAAACTTAATCTTGTGCTAGGGCAATCCTGATCTTTGAATTTAATAGCTAACTGTGACATATCTTAAATATGATCCTCGTGAGATCTCTCATAGCAGTAGAAAGATTACGATCAATTACTGCTACTCCTGAGCCCAGGATGTCTAAATTTATGTTGTCGGATGAGTGTTCAAATTACAATGAGAAATGGGTTATTTGGCTAACTATTTTAAGAAGCAAGCAATCTTATTTATTACCTGATGCTGATCCTGAATATGAAGCACTTGTCCTCTTGTTTTGATGACTCTAATGAGCAAAATCTACGTGAAGAGAAAGCAATTAAAAAATCAGATTTATCTAGCATATGTAAGAGGAAAAAAATAGTTTCATCTACCACTGAAAAGAAAATTTTAAGTTGTCTCCAAGAACGATCATTAGGATTATCAAAAACTGAAACCATAAACTAGAGACCAAGTCCGAGTCTAAGAACACTATAAAATACAAAAGGCTCTGATATCGAAGAAATCGACAACTGCTCGACTCCACTTGACACCGAAACCAAACGCATCAACGATTAAAATCAAAAGTAGAAACTGAAACTTGGATTAATTGATCGCATTGATTGAAAACATACTTGCGCTGTGATCCAATTGATTCTCTAATATGAATATTGTGCCTTTGCTCAGCGTTTATAGTATACAATTATAAAAGTTTTTTTTTTGTTTTTAAAGTACAATTATAAAAGCTTGGATTTACTTGACAAAAATATTCACAACCAAAAGATTCTGTAAGGATCGAAACTTAGATTTGATTAGATTAGATATTAGTTATTGGATTTATTTTTATTGTTTTATTTTTGTATTTTAAGTAAATGTGATATTCTTAAGATGACTAGTGTTGTGGTTTTATGTAGTTTTCAGGTTATGTGTTGTCTGACATCTAAATATAACTGTTTATATAATACGTGGAATAAATATTAGATTGGATTACATTAGATTAATATTATATTAGATTATGTATTATTTATTAGAATATAAAATTAGATATTAGATAAGGTTGTTATTTGTTAAAAGATTAGATTGTTTTTGTTTTTTAATTAAATAGTTTGTCATTTGTCATATTGATGGTTCGACATCTAAAAGCTTCGACGTCAGACAAAATTGAGTAATTATATATATATATTAGATCAGCTATTAGATTAGATTAGCTATTAAATTGACTTAAACGAAATAAATACAAAAAATAGTAAATAATTTTTTTATGATTTTGAGTTTTTGGCATCGTTTCATCAATTTCAAAAATAGAAAATAGCGCTAAAGACATCTTATGCGAGAATTTAATAACGTTACTCTGTCCGTCTCATATTTATTGAAATATTTTGACCCAACACGAGAATTTATGCGAATGTTTAATTTGTTTAAATTTTAATGATGAAGCAATATTTTTTTTTTTGTGACAGTGGGGTTTACTATAATAATTATAAGAGAAGAGAATAGGTGTAATATAGCAGATGAGATTGATTTGATATTTTTTTTATATTGAAAAGGTTTTCAAAAAATGAAAGGTTGTATTATTTTTATTTTTATTTTTTTTAAACTGACCAAATAAAAAAAACGTTATGATTAATGTGGAACAGAAGGAATATCAAATAGGTAAAATTTTCCTTCAATTTTGTTATTGGTTTAGGTTCAGCCCATGAAAGAGGCTATCATATGGAAAACACATGATCCAATAGAGAGTTGTCATATGACTCCATGCGTAGAGAATAACATTTCTTGATGAGGGAGACATGTCCCTTATAGTGGGGGTGAGCAAAGCTTTTCCAAAGTAGCAAATCAGATAAAGAATCAGACCGAAATCGCCATAGCAAACTCGTACTGGTCAAATAATGGTCAGGACGTGAATATTATCAATTTGAACGAGTCCCTTGTCCTCCACAAAGAAATTTTTTTCATTTTTGAGAACAAATATCCCGTTATCATTTGGATTAAAAGAAGGACTCACAGTGATGAATCATCTTTCAAGGACAATCTTTCTCATTTGTTCATCGGCTTTATCAAAATGCAACCTCATTATGCTCTTTCAATGATAAGAACTTATAATCCTTGAACAGAGGGGGATGAGCATCATATGAGATGAAGACTTTGCTGGTACCTGTAATTCTTAAAACTGAGATTATAACTTCTTTACAAGTTAAAATAGTAGAGTTCCTTTCTAAGAGCTGTTAGGCGTCCCAATGTAGCTTTCTGTGATACCTGAGGGGGAGAGGGGGGACGAATAGCCTCCTCTTCAAAGCTCTACATTCAAACTAATAAAAATCCGTTAAACAACAATGTTGTTTTAAACTTACGGTAGTAATGCAGAAGCTTACTGAAGTAATGTTGCTTTCGTTTAGTTTATCGTTGGTCGAAATTGATTATCAGTAGGGTAAAAGATAATGAAATAAGTAATGTAAGGACACAAGCAATGTTAGAGTATATAGCTAAAATATGACTATATCCCTTATTATAATCTTTTCTTGGCTATCAATGTGATATGTCGAGAGGATAGTACTACAAGTGATTGTTTTAAGCTCACAATTAATCTGTCATCTTACAGTATGTAAATGACAATACAAACCAATTACAAGATCTTTTCTTCTTCTCAAGATGACTCAAAACAGCTTTTACAATCGTTTGTCAAACACTAGTACTATTGAATGCTTAGCTTCAAATCTTTCTTTCAAATAGTTGGCTCACATCTTCAGCTATCAATTTCTCACATAATTCACTTGAAGCCCTAATGCACTTATCTTTCTTTCAGAGCAAAGGAGATTCATAAATTCAAAAGTTGTGAAGCCTTGCACATTGCCTTTGTATTTATATGCAATCCAAAGTTTCTAACCGTTGTTGAAGTTATCCTTTCTTCGAAACATCAATTTCATGCCTCCTTGGAACCATTGCAGGAAGGACACTGATCCAACGCAAAAGGCAACACATGATCCTTGACGTCATCCGAACCTTTCAGTTGAACTCTATCTTACTATCTTCCAACCTTACTGCAGTAATCGTTTTCATACAGAAGCAATCCAAGGGAAAGTATTCCTTACTGTAGAAACCCAAATACCCAAACGTTACTATTCGTTTACTCATTACCTCAATGTTACGAGTATTACTTTATTTTTTTATGAACCAATCTTACTGCGTTCCTTTCTGAACCAGCTAAGCTATATTCCTTTTCGAATCAGGTTTACTAGGCATCCATTACAAACTCACTGTTTAACCAGATTAGTTTCAACCTTGATATATAATGAGACATTTTAAAATTAAAATTTGTTTATCATTTAATTTGTATACATTATAACTCAACAACCCATACCCACTTTAAATCTTTTTCAGATAAATCGAATATTTCCAAATCCGAATCCATTAAATAGATATTTCCTAATTTGATCGGGTATGAATTGAATAAATCCATCGGGTATAGGGATGATTGCCATCCTAAGTCCATCCCAGACTGATACGCTGATTCCCGTTTTGCACCTCATTGCCACCCCCGCAGCATAAAGCACATCAAATGTCGCGTTGCCCAAAAAACGACGTGCCAACCTCTCAATCGCTAGTCACATTCCGACTCCAACCTCCCTCGATAATACTAAATCATTACCCACAAAGAAAAAGGGTTCCATTTGGTTGACTCCACCCATCAAAGCATATTCCCTCACGAAAATGCCAGATCTGATTCATCATCATGTCTTTCCCATTCCTCGTAGAACAAAACAAGGGTAGCTGCAGAATCTTAATTCAAGATTTTGGTGGGTTGTGATTTATCATGGCCGCTGCGAGGTATTATTGTTTCCTGTGTTCTTGTTTCTTGATCATGTGTTGTTTTAAAGCCTTAGACGCCGAGGAAATTTTCCAAGTTTCGCTTAATGGGGATTATTTGGGATCCAATTTCGAGCTTTTGGGGAACGCCAAGATGGCCAAAGAGGGGAATTTCGTGAATCTGGTATCCAATTCTGGGGTTCGGAGTTCTGGGCAACTTGTTTGCAAGAAACCCATCAGGTTAATAGATGGGAAGTCGCATGAGCCGGTGTCGGTCTCGATCGATTTCACGTTTTCGATGGCTCCGAAGGGTGCTGGTGGTGCTGGTGGGGGGTTGGCTGTTGTGTTTTTTCCCGCTGGAGGAGGATTGTCCGAGTTTTTTGGATCTGGGAAGTTCGGGATCTCGAAGGGTATCGAGGAGAAGAATGATGGGAGATTTGTGGCTGTGGAGTATGATACTAGGAAGGATGGTGATTCGGGTAATGGAAATGGGAATCGTGTCGGTGTTAATGAGGGGAGCTTAGTTTCCACTGAGGTGGTTGATGTGTCGTCGGTAGGTGTGGTGTTGAATGGTGGTGACAGATTGCACTCATGGATTGATTATGAAGCGAGCTCCAGAAGGTTGGAGATTCGGCTGAGTAAACTTGGCGTCGAGAGGCCAGATACTCCGTTGCTTTCGTTTCCGATTAATTTCTCGCAAATGTGGGGGGATAGAGAGGTCTTAGTTGGGATCAGTTCAAGTAGTGGAAACTCGACACAAGTGACAAGCATTTACTCTTGGAGTCTCAGGGTTAGAACTGCTCCTAGCTGGTTGCATTCCCAGCCGTTGGATCCTCGGGGTCATGTGGATGAGGTTCAGGTAATTCATAAGAAGAAAAATTGTGTTCTAACGATTCTTGGTAGGGTAATATTTATCACAGGATGTGGTACATTGGTAGCATTCTTTCTTCTTTTGCTATGGGTCGTGTTTTTCCTTAGGAACTCTGCAGTCCCTCCGGAGTTTCCTATGAAAAACATGGAATTCGGGTATGAGAAGATTGACGTAAATGATGATGCGGTCGTAGATGTTCCTACGAGTTAGTACAGGCATGCCATTATCCCTCGTTTCCACTTATGTATGTCTGAGTAGATTGAATTTTGTAGGTTTTGATGTTGTGGAGTAGGATCCTGTTGTATGTCCGTGACTCCTGCTTCACGCTGTTGTTGTATGATTGTTCACGATGCTGTATTAACTTCTGTCTATTTTTATTGTTTACATGTATCCTGAATTATTGTATTGTTTGATTGTAATGAAAAGATATTTTGCATGGAAGTTAATTGGTGAAGTTTCTGTTTTATTGGTTCACCACAGAATCTATGAGTCGTCGAAACCATGTCCTTCTCACTAAAATTTGCCTTTGCAGATGCATTATCAGTACGAGGGTCCAAAACCGTTCCATTTTAATCAAGATATCCTTGTCTGGTGGGTGTGCAATGGATTCGACAACAAAGACCTAGCATTTTATGGATAACATTCTATTGAACCTGTAAATTTCTCATGTTTCCTTCCTTTTTCAACACCGGCTTTAATGTTCTTGGTGTCTTCAAAGCTTTTTTAGATAGTGAGTTACAAGAAGAAACGATCTAGGGTTGATTTGAACAACAAGATCCACTGGATCATGGGTAGGAACACAACATCTACTTAACCACAAACACAAGATCGATAACTAAACAATGAGCTCCTAACAGCTACTTGCACGAACCAATACTCCAAGCATTCAGGCCTTCAAAACAAAGTCCTCAAGCCAGCCTTTGACTCATCAAACAACCCTTTCCCCAGTTATCTTCTGCATCCCTGATCTTCACCAACACCGTGACCAGGTGGTACTCCTCTTCCTCCATCTCCTCCCCTCACACCAAGCCCTCTTCACAATTCCTAAACTCCTCTAAAACTTGGACTCCTTCGCCTTCGCAACAGACTAACATGCCTTGTCAGGCTCCGGCTCATTCCTTTTAAACTATACGAAAGCAATCGAACTTGATAGAACTGTGATCTGCGATTGCTCTATAAAACTGTTTTGTTAAAGGATCCGAGGGCAACATTTCTATTGACACTATCTAGAACTGTGGGTTACTTGAAAACATTTCTTTTGATTACTTAGTCTCGCCAATGTTCTACATGGAAATAACCAATTCATTCTCTCGAAGCAACTAAAATTGGAAATGTTTCTGTCTGTTCCAAGGATCCCTTGATATATACACATTGTCTTCATCGATTCATGAGCATTGCAGAGAGAAACGAGCTATCTATTCGTCAACAATAATATAATTTGTATCCAATCTCAATAATGTTGGTATGCTATACCTTTCAAAAATAAAATAAAATGTTGGTATGATGCAAGCTAAGTTTTTCTTTATTTGTCTTTGAAACTTAGAATTGGAATAAATGTGAAATTTCTTTCCCTAGTTATCATCGTGATTGGTTCGTTAGCATTTTCGCTTTGGTGTAAATAAGTTAATTTTCCAGTGTTCAAAATTTGATTAGCATATATTTAGGTGATCATATCTCTTATTTGGAATATTTACCTTTTACATTCTGATTTGTAACCGTTGTAACAGCTGAAGCGAAGGAGATAATGCCTCCTCTCTTCCTGTATATAATGTAAAGCTATAAATTAATGAAAGCAGGCAATTTCACATATGCATCTCCAACTTTGTTATGGCATCAGAGCTTATGCTCTTCCTCTGAGCATCGATCCGAATGGCCTCTTGACGCGTCCTTCGCAAGGCATGTAAAATTAAATCCTGACCACATCATACGTAACAGAAATACTTAAATCGAGTCGAGTCGATCCCACAAAAAACGGATATAGTATACTGATTTTGTGTCAATCACTTAAAGTTCTAACTTAATGTGATAGAAATAGCAGATTTATAATTTAATGTGAAATAATAACAACTAAAAATTACAAAAATAATCTGAAAAGATTAGACTGATTT
This sequence comes from Drosera spatulata, assembly GCA_035668315.1. Lineage (NCBI taxonomy): Eukaryota > Viridiplantae > Streptophyta > Magnoliopsida > Caryophyllales > Droseraceae > Drosera > Drosera spatulata. The sequence continues at coordinate 7,523 of JAOVYX010019772.1, forward strand.
TAATTAATTGGGAATAAAATATATTACAACGCATCTTGATTCATTCCTGGGATTTCTTCATTGATGTTGATTTTCTCTTCCTAAATTCTTCTTTACGTATATTACAGTTAGATAAAATCTAACTATATGTTATATCTAAAATATGATAGACAGATGAGAATAAACCATCAACTAGCAATGATCAACCTAAGCAATATGGAATATACCTAGACTAATTAATGTTACATTATGTCATAACTCAATATAGCATAAACATTGAATACCAGAAAATAATTCATTGTTTATGAATTATAACATGAATAGTTTATGTTATACAAAAGAGAATAATATAACCTATTGTTTGATACCATATATTATCAAAAAAGAATATTATCAAAAAAGAATGATAAGTGTAATGATTGATATTTCAATGTATAGAATGACTTAAATTATATCATATCATTCAATACCAAGAATAAGATCAATTCATTCATGATCAAATCAATCTAGATCATAAGAAAATATGAAGAATATGATCAAAGGTGGCGTCCCAAGTCCGAAGGCTTAGTGTAATTATATATATACTACTTTATTGTCCTGTGCGTTACGCGGTTGTTTTGTTATTGCTTGTCACTTTCGAAAGAAACACATATTGATAGTAACATATGATCAATGATGATTAAATTGTTCTAATTTAATTGAGAAACATATTCAAGTAATATTGTGTAACGAATATGAAAAACATGGGTCTAAATCATGACGAGTAATCAATGTCTTAAGAATGAGATTAAGAATGCATTAAAACCGATATGTTTGCACGGTAACGTATGATTTAAGTTATCCATTTTCGTTCGTTTTCCCTCCTTTATATCTTTCTTTCAACACTTATCCTTCCTCATTTTTCTTTCAACAAATTTTTTAAAGACTGTCTAGCTAAAATACCCAAATTACTAATATAAATGTTCATCTACATAGTAAAAAAAAAAAAATCATAAGATATGGAGTAAAAAATCATAAGATTAAAATGGATGGTTATGATTGGAAGAGAAATATTAGATTAAAATGAATGATTATGATTGATTGTGAAATATTAGATTTTAATGTATTATTTATAAACAATTAATTGTTTGTGAAATATTAGATTAAAATTTTAAGTAAAAAATCATAATTTATGGAGTAATTGATCATAAGATTAAAATGGATAATTATGATTGGGTGTGAAGTATTATATTAAAATGAATGGTAGTGATTGGTTGTGACATATTAGATTGTCATGTATGTAAATATTATAAACCATTAATCATGAATAATTAATCTTGTGATTGATTGTGAAATATTTGATTAAAAGGTATTGTCTTATGAAACATCATGACATATCGTCCGAAGACTTAATGCACTTATATAATATATCTATGTATATATATACTAGTGTAATTAGATTCAGATGACTCAAGACCCCTAATGGTTCCTTTGAAGAACCTTTTCTGGAGATCAGATGGTAACTGCTAAGCTATGAAATGTGCATGGGGGTTTAGGAAACTTTGATATAAAGAGCAATGTTGTTCCTGCTTCTGAATCATGATGTCAGTTGTACGTCACCCTCAAATCTTCACGCGGAATTAACTACTCCTTGACCTATTGGTAAGGCATAGGTCTGTTGCTGAAGTTTACTTGCAGCAATCAAAGGCATGACCATGGAGTCTAATGAAGCTCCTTCGCAGAAATCCATACAGGAGAAAGTGACTGAGCGCAGATGGAAAAAGTTCTATGGTCGAAACTCAAGATGGCGTACAATAATTTATCTTTAGTTGTCCACTCCACCTCAATGCCTGGGCAGTGGTATCCAGACTCTTGTGGCTTTGCAAGGATGAATAGTGTAGACAAGAGTCACAAGATAATCATCTGATCATCCTGTGTGTAATAATGCTTGTGGTTCGCGTTATGATTTTGAGTCAAATCTTAGTTATTGGTTTTGGTTAGAATCTTAGTTATTTGTTTCGGTCTGCGTTCTCAATTGCCATCTCCTGCAGGAGCTTCCGATCTTTGTTTGCCGAGACACAGTTTCTGTGCGTCTGGAGTAACGGATATGCATCGCTATATGATGCGATTGGCAAGAAACATACGCTTCAAATTTATCCTAACAGTGTAACAATCCTGGTGTTTGGATTATGTATGAAGCAGGTAGGACACTAGCAGCAACTGTGCGTCTGCGCTTACGCTAAAAGGATAGACAGCAAGAGAGTTGTGTTTCTCTCTCTCATGTTAATGTGTGCTTTTGTCTCCATCAAGACTTGCCAATTTAACCGTGAAGACAAACAGTAGGCTGTCACCTTCTTGGCCAATAACTGAACTGTCTAGATTCAATGTATCCAGGTACGACTAGGGTGACGAATAAGAAGCACTCATCAATCTTCATATCTTTCTGTTGCATAAGCTCCCCCTTGGATCGTTTCTGCAGCTTCCTCAGCTAACAACTGATCTCAAGAGGGCAGCCATGGGAGTTGATCCAGCGTTTGTCCAAGAAGTTGAGCACAGGCCGAAGCCTACCATTGTCGAGGCGGATGAGATCCCGATCATTGATCTTTCGTCGTTGAGCTCACTTGACAGCTTATCGGATCTTCCTGATGCAGAAACAAATGATTCTGTGGGTAAGGTTGTTGCCCAGATCGGTGATGCCTGCCAGAAATGGGGTTTTTTCCAGGTGATCAACCATGGTGTGTCGTCAGAGAAGCTCAGGAGAATTGACTCCGCAGCCAGGGAATTCTTTTCGTTGCCACTCGAGGCGAAGAAGAAGGTGAGAACGGATGAAGGAAACCTATGGGATACTATGAAAGTGAACACACCAAGAATGTTAGGGACTGGAAAGAAGTCTTTGATTGCTCCGTTCGAGATTCCACCGTATGCCCCATCTCCCACGACGATCTTCGACCGCAGACATTGATTAATCGCTGGCCTGAGAATCCTTCTGAATTGAGATCCAATCCTTCTTTTACTTTTATTCCCATTGCTAATTTGTATGTCTAGCAGTTCCATCACCGATTCACAGCAAGGGGTTCTTTGAGATCCTGAGAGCGGAGTCCAAACTTTATTGTTTCCTCTCAACATGATTACCAATGTTTCTTCTTTGTCCCTACCTCGTGATGATGGAACATGAACTGGGAATTGGTAACATTTGAATGACAGGGAAGCGTGCCAGGACTACGGGACTGAAGTGGAGAAGCTTGCATTTAAGTTGCTTGGGCTGATTGCTCTGAGCTTGGGTTTAGCAGCTGATAAACTGGAAGGTTTCTTCAAGGATGCAACAACTTTCATTCGGCTCAATCACTATCCACCTTGCCCGGCCCCTGATCTTGCGCTTGGGGTAGGTCGACACAAGGATGGTGGTGCCTTAACCGTCCTTGTTCAGGATGAAGTTGGTGGACTTCAAGTTAGGCGCAAAACCGATGGTGAATGGATAAGTGTCAAACCGACCCCTGGTGCTTTTATCATCAATGTGGGCGACATTATTCAGGTAATATGGCAGTCTCTAGGATTCTGCCCATCGACTCTGAGCTTATAATTTTTGTGATTGTTACTTTCCGTCAAATGTACTCAACATAAAGTTTAATGCAGGTATGGAGCAACAATAAGTATGAAAGCGTGGAGCACAGAGTCATGGTAAACTCCCAGTGGGATAGGTTTTCTATTCCGTTCTTTTTCAATCTGGCACACTATGTTGTGGTGAAGCCCTTGCCAGAGCTGGTACACGAGCGAAACCCTGCCAAATATAAGGGATACAATTGGGGGGAGTTCTTTGCTACGAGGAAAGGAAGTAATTTCAAGAAGCTCGAGGTTGAAAACGTTCAAATTTCCCATTTCAAGCTAGTATGAAGAAGTTATATTCCGATACATATGCCGTGTTGATGTGAGGAGTCCAAGGACATGCAATAAACAGATGAAGAACATGAAGTTATGCAAAGACTTCTAAATAACGATTTTTCAGCTTAAAAACTTGTATATTGTACCAGTTGTGTTACATTCAGTAAACTGCATGGTGTTCCTAAAAAATTTTATAGAACGGGTGATGTGGCCTGTTCTTGTATTTTCAAATGCTTGATCCTGCAATAAATAATACGGTTGAGTCTAAACCATAAAACCCTGAGGTTCGTAAAATCATGTTATCATTATTCTTTAGATCAAACTGCTACTTATTTTTTTTTTTTTTTTACGAAGACCACACTGATACTTTGAAAGACATTGTTGTGTAGGAGTATCATTTTCCACTAGTAATCATCATGTTATTTTTTACCAGAGAAAAATCAAATGAGTAAACGAAGAGCAGCAAAATTTCTGATATTTTTTTTTCATTTTTGAAAGTGAAAAACTGATAATAAATTTAATATAAAGCATAGAGGTTGGTGTGCTTACGGTAGAATTCAATAGTACCAATTTCACTAACATTAGCCTTTGAAAAAATAAAACAACAACATCATCGTCATCATCACACCACCATCAGATATAATCTATGTTTTTCTTATGACAACAAATTTTATCGATTGAACAAAATATAGTCCCCAACCTCTTATTAAAAAACATCCATAAGAGAGCATATTTCACTCATGAAATAGCACTAGTTTGCTTTTTTACGCTCGAACGTAAACCTTCTTCTTCTTGTTTTTTTTTTTTTTTGTTAGTGATGTGTGTAAATATACATCGTTTTCTTATTCAATGTCTTTTGTTTGTGTCAATTTTATGGTTAATTGTGTCGTTTTAGTTTCTTTTGTTATTTTGAGCTACGATACTACAGAGTGTTGTGTTTTCATTGCAGATTTGAAGAATTCGAGATATTTTTTGATAGTAAGCTACTTTGATGCTTTCGTGGCTGTTTTCTGGAGTTGTGCGGATGATTGTAATCGATTTGGAGTGTGTTCGAACTTGTTTGGAGCTTAAACGACGAAGAAAGCTGAAATGGAGCTAAGCATGGTTGTGCATGATGTGCATAGCCGTGTAAGATGACCAAATATTTTTTAGCATGGTCTGGGCTTTGGTTGTGCATTGAACGCACGGGCCATGCCTGTCTATCACGGGCCATGTCTGATGCCAGACACGTTTTAATTATCTTTTCAAAAATTATCCATTTTAGAAGAGATTAGGTATTTTTAGCTCTTCCTATATAAATCCACGACCTGTTTGTGGAAATCATCTTTCATTCACTAGAGGAGGGTCGACATCATGCTTCGAGACGTCGTTCTTCACGAAGATCATCAAGAGGATTATTAATGAAGATAGGGATCTACACATTATCGTGCTTCAATCAATGAGGAGATCGTGATCTACCGTTTGTTAGATCAATCTTCATTGGTGTAGGGTTTATGTTTGATTATCTCGTTATAACTAGTAGTGACTTTCATCAATCGTTTGATGTTTTGTTCATTGTTTGTTATGACTATTTGTAACGCCCCGAGCTCTGCTGATAGGACCCGTGGCGTTATACCATCACGAACCCGGTTCATGACAAGACTAACCAAACCAAACGGGTCTAGAGGTATCAAGAATCAAGAAAAATGCTTGTGATGCTTCAGTTCAACCTGTTCAGGTATTACAAATCATTTTACATCAGTAGTACAAAAGCTATTTAATTATATAGTTTGGCGATCTGATTAGTACATGACATTTATTACATGTCCAAAATGACTACAGGTTACATCACAATATCTTCCAAAATGCATAAGGCGATCACTGATCGTCTGGTGACTCACCTGCAAACGGAATACATAACCCGTGAGTACGAAATTCAGTAACCTAGAGTATATGCCTCACATTTGCAGGTACTTCCCCGACTATGGCGAATCGATTAGTACCAGTAAAACATTTATACTTTTTAGGACAATAGATATGCCATACGACGTGTGAGTATTTGTATGATTTCACGTTTCTTATGTTTCATTTTTGTTAGCATGGACCCATGATTCGAGAGTTTTCAACAGACAGACTATGAATACAAGACTCGTCAATCGTCGACTGGGTTACAAGAATCCATCGATTCAATACGTACGTGTCAAGATTGTACGCCGTCTTACACTTTAGTGGATAAAGTGCGCTTCCAACGAGCTCTATTTGTCCCTCGTTGAGATAGATTTAGGCCTCCCTGCAAAGAGTAACCAGTGGCCGCGCCACGTCCGGCGTTGAAGCCGCTGTATGCATGTTAAGACGATGGGGGGCTGCCCAACGCTTCCTAGCTAATTCAGTTCACCCGTGACGATGACTCAAGAAAATTGGTTAGAGTTCAGTCTCGATGACTTTTACTTGACATTCGATAAAGATTTTCAAGAAGGGACATCACGTTCGACCTTCTTCGTAATAGCTTCAGTAAATGAGATTACGACAGTATAGGGTACAGCCTCTAACACATTTTCAGAGGAGTACAACAAATGACTTGACAGTTCATGCACCATGTATAGTGTTCAGCCTTTTTATTTGATTAGGTGCTCATCGTTGGTTTGCATTTCATTTATTCATGTATCCCGCAATGTAAATCCCAAACTCGTTTCAATGCTTCATTAGGCATGCGTTATGATGATTTCATTTAGCGTTGTTCATGCATTATAAGATCACCTGTCATTATTATCTTAGTAGTGTATGATTTGATTCATTATTATCTTAGTAGTTTATTTTGCCCCTGTCACGGTGCGGTTAGAGGTGTTGTATAGTCATACATGCATATTTAATATCCATTTCTATACGTAAAGTTCATGTATCACATATACGCGTTTAGGTTAATCCTTCACGACGAATGTGCGCTACGGGGGCTCTCCTTTCAGAACAGAGCCCCGTCGCGGACGCGACCTGGACCAGTCGCGGGCGCGAGGAATTGGATGTGTCGCGGCCGTGACCCATATCAGTTGTGGGCGCGACGGGCTTGAAACGCCTATAACACAGAGGTTGCGCATCAAACGCTCGCGGGCTCTCCTTTCATCACCTCGAATGCATAAAACACGTCTTTTATGGTCATGATATAGCACAAACCAAGTCACACACATGCACGAAACAGAGTTGAGTTCATGAATGAAATAGTTGTCTCGTATCGGGTTAGGTTACCTCGATCATATTCGTTTTCTCTTGACGTGAACTTTATCCTTTCGTTCGTCACCATCCTGCTGCTATCACACTGTTTTCTTGCTATCAAACTGCTGCTATCACACGTGTTGATGTGAGCTTGGGGCATGGCTGTTTGGCTATGATGTTTGGTTTGTGTGTTTTGATACTGATCAAGGGAGGGAACAGGGAGATAGAAGAGGGGAATGAAGACGGCAGTGGAGGTGTTGGAGAGGGGATGATTGGAATCTGGTAAGGTGATGGTTGCCGGATTCGCGGGCAAAACGGCGAGCGTGCTCAGAAGATTTTCGGCGCGCGTGAATCGTGAATAGAGAAAAGGAATTTGGTGGGAGGGAGTTTGAATATTTTAAATTCGTTCCCTCGTTTGATTGTTATCAGTCTATTTTTATCCATATTTCATTCTATTATTTTATCGAAAAATATATCTACAAATAGGTAAAATTATTTCTAACGTAGTGACATTTGTTTCGTTATAAATTTGTAATATTTTCGGGACTGTATTTTATTAGTCCAAATACGTGTATTATAACATTATAACCTTACGTTATAACGTCTAACGTACATTATAGTTAATACGTACGTTTGTTAAATGTATACGTTATACCATTATAACGTTATGTTTAACGTTACGTATTCGTTATATTATTCGTACTTTTAAATAGCGTTATATTTTGTAATATGTTTAATATCAAAATTTTGGGATATTACACTATCGTACCATAGATTTCTAGTATGGCCAAGTGATTGGATCTCATTCATGGATTTTATGAGATGTTTTATTGGATTTCAATAGTTTTATGTTTACTAATTATGATATCTTGTATATGTTAATCTATGCTTAATTACTCATTATATATAGTTGGATTCGTCATCTAGTTATCTTGATGATGTATGTATGAAGTCCATCATCCTTTATTTGATTTTTGTTAGTAGCAAATCATAGGTTAATTCATTCTTGTTTGATTAATCTTTTGATGTTTTGTTCATTGTTTGTTATGACTATCGTACCGTACATTTCTAGTATGGCCAAGTGATTGGATCTCATTCATGGATTTTATGAGATGTGTTATTGGATTTCAATAGTCTTATGTCTACTAACTATGATATCATGTTCATATGTTAATCTATGCTTAATTACTCATTATATATAGTTGGATTCGTCATCTAGTTATATTGATGATATATGTATGAAGTCCATCATTCTTTATTTGATTTATGTTAGTAGCAAATTATAGGTTAATTCATTCTTGTTTGATTAATCTATATACATGAGAACATGAGTATGACATAAAATGCTAATCTTTCTTAGGTTATAGTCATAAAGCGTAGAACTATATCTCCTAATACGACATGAATAATTTATATTATATTCGCTTTTTAACATAGAGTAATCATGTTACGTTGGTTAAGACAAGCTTAATGGTGACCGACAATTAAAATTGGACACTACTTATTCCTTGTAATACCACCTATCATGGAACAACGTGAAACAAAAATGTTAATCCATGATTAAAATCCATGAAGAGTGACAATCACATAAGCCATATACTTGATCAAATTTGATTTAAACTCTCTACAACAACCAAATCTAAACCATTCTTTATTTATTTCTTTGCTTTGCTTTATTTCTATCACTTAAAAACAACAAACCCTCCTAATTTAGAAAATCACTAGGTCACAAATTTAATTCACAAAATTGTAAAAAGACGTTCTCTGTAGGATCGACTCGTACTCATCACTGCTATATTTATACAGATTGTGTTGATTGGTGGTGCGATTAAATTATTCAATTTGTGGTGCCTACGACAGTACCAAACAAATTTGACAGCGTGGTCGGGGAATGATGTGAATTAATTTTGATTATGATGCTTTTTATTTATCAGGAATTGACTGTCTTACATGTGATTGAGGAGCGGACGAAGAATTAGAGATAAAGAAAGCATAGTTTGCGAATTTGAGGAAAGAAGATACGAGCATCCAAGCACGCCCAGAGTGAGAGCCGAGACATCATCTTCATCCGGAGCATCGAATCGTTATATTGGTGAGATCTTTCCAACTTTAATTACGAATGATCCTCAGAATGCTCAAAATACTGCTCAAAATGCACAAAATGCACAAAATGTGCAAGATGCTTAAATTCCTCAAGTTGTTGTCCTTACACTTAGAAAGTTAGCAGAACATGATGGTAGCAATGAACCTTCATCGTGTATTATGTTTTCTGATGTGCAAGAAAATTTTAAACTCAATATTGACTTTTTACAAAAATTACCTACTTTTCATGGTTTGCTTGAAGAAGATCCACATAGACACTTGAGTGAATTTAGAGTAGTTTGTGCTAACATGAAACCAGATGGAGCGACTGATGAGATTATTAAGGTTAGAGGCTTTCCATTTAGTGTCCAAGATGCCGTTAAAAATTGGCTTTATGACTTACCAAGGGGAACCATAACAACATTAGGCTATCCTAATGTTCCAGAGTCGCCAATTAATCTTGAAAGGATGTTACCATCTGTTGTCAATCCACCTAAATTAGAACAAAAACCACTACCACCCCATCTAAAATATGCATATCTGGGCGATGGGGGAGGTATTACCAATTGAGATTTAAGTCCTTTAGACTAATCTCTTTGTGTCCAAATAATTTTCTAACTGTTCTAAGTTGAAAATATAAAGTAGTAAAAGACACAGCAATTTATACTGATTCAAAAAATTATTGTCAAATAACCAACGAAGGTCTAGTCCAGTCTTTTTTTGACGATCAGTTTAGTCAAACCAAGAGAAGACTTCACTATCTCTTTATTTTTTACTTACAAAGAAACCCCTTACAAACTTGCTAAGGCTAAGAACCTAGATCCTATAATTTTTGTGGTTCTTTTGCTGTCCATATCCATCCCAAATCACTTATCCTTGATTGTTGCTGTCGACCGTATCTGATGATCCACAATATCCTTCTATCTGTGATCCTCTGCGGCACTGTTGCCATGGTAGTCAAAATCCCAGTATGATCCAAAAATAGGATAACGATCCAAATCCCTCCAAGAATCTTTTTTTGACGGGATCGGAGTAAAATCCTAGTAGAATCTGTAGAATTTCATATAATCTCATAAAGTCGTAGGACTCTAGAGAAGAATCTTAAGGTCCTATGAATTTTCATATTTAGGCTTAATTTTAATTTAAACTGTAATACCCGAGAAATTTGGGAGTTTTGACACGAATATATAACGTTACGATTTTTAAAACAAATCGTAGCAAAAGGTTATATATTTAAAAGGAAGAAAATATTTGATTAATAAAATCAAATATGGTGATGAAATATATCTATATTGGATCAAAATATACGTACGAAGCGTATGCGATGAACGCGTAAATAAAGATTTACGAACGATGAACGTTACATCGTTAAAGTTATT
>JAOVYX010019773.1:0-18005 GCA_035668315.1 Drosera spatulata
ATGATTAGAGATATATGGAACTGGTTCAGAACCTTTGGTTGTTTCTCGGGTGCACCTTAGCTAACAGGTATTCTTTTGTCCTCTACGCTTTATTTTATTTTTACATTGAGGACAATGTAATGCTTTAACTTAGGGGAATTTTTAGGGGAGTTGTTTATTTAGAGTCTTTATAAGAGTTATTTTAAAAAAAAAAACAACAAAAACACCAAAAAAAAAAAAAAGTTTTAAATCTATGGCTTGAGCAAAGTAAGATGATGATTTATGCCATAACAAATATTGCACTAGTACATGTGGTTGAATATTGTCTCTGAGGAAGTTCTGAATCTTTGCTAATATCATTCTAGTATATTCCTATGAGATGACTTTTTTCATGTGTAGATAGCAGTTAAGTAGTGACTTGAACTATAACTAGACACTTAAAAATAAAAGAAAACCTTCGTGATCCCTTTTTATGCCATCTTTTCATTTATTCACCACTTATAAGGGAGCATGGAGTGGTTTTTAAAAATTTTGGAGAAAATTTTGAATTCTTTTGTTTATTAAACACCCATTTTCCATGGTAACCCTCATGCTATTTTTGGTTACTGGAGAATGCTCAAGACCTACTCGAATGAAGAAAAAAGAAAAAGAAAAAAATGGAAAAAAAGAGAAAAAAAATTTGCAAAGCAATGTTATAAGGTCCTTTGTCCCTTACCTCGTTAATCAAAATTACCATCCATGGATAAAAGGGGGGACATGGTATTTGTTAAAATCATTTGAAAAAATAAAGAAAAGAAAAGAAAAGAAAAGAAAAGAAAAGAAAACATACATATCCAAAAGGAAATCTCGACCTCCTTTGAGATCTTGGTGGCTTTGGGAAAGATCCTATATAAGGAAACAACGGGGTGAAAAAGAACAAGAATTTTAATTTGAGTTTTCGAAGTGTTTTGTTTTGCTACAACTCAAGAATCTGCTTGGCCTGAAGGACTATGAAAGGGAATGATTTGAGGAATAGGTAGATGTGATGTGAATAGAGATTAAGGACGACTTTTGATTAATATTCTTTCGACATGTGTTTAGTGTTGATATTAGGCAATCTGATTACTTTGATGCTTGAGCTATAGAATTTTTGATTTTTGCTAGTTTTTCTTCGTTTTGCATTTCTTTCTTTGTTTTGAGTCTAGACTTTGCTTAGGGGCAACCAAAGGTTTAGCTTAGGGGAATTTAATGTGTATGAAAACACACATCATTTCTTTATTCTAAATGTTTGTTTTATTCCTTTTGTATTGTCTAATTTACGTTTTTAGCATCATTTTGTCTTTGAATGTTGGTACTGCTGTGCTTTCATGTTTTTGGCAGATTGGCGTGAAGTTTGGAGCAAAAATGAAGAAGGACGAAAAAAATGGCAAGTCATGAGCTAAAAAAGCTGTATTTCACGATTCATCGTCGTTTCATGTACTTCGAGGGTTTATACGGTAATGTTTTATAGTATTTAGCTAGATTAAAATGCTTGGATGTGTTGTATAAGTTTTTAGAATTTTTGGACGTCGTTTAGTAGTTTTAGTTTTAGTTTTAAGGTAAACAGTGCATCAGTCGCGGACGCTACACTGGGGTCGCGGGCAATCCTGGTGTCGCGGGCGCCATAGCCATGCGTCGCGGGCACAACGGTTATTTATCAGTATATTCCCGGTTTTTAACCTATCGCGGGCGCGACTGGCATGGTCGCGGCCGCGATGATGCTTCAGATCCAAAATAACAGTTTTCGGCCGTCGATTTGATTTGGTTGCAAACCCTCCCCTATAAATACGTCTCCTAGGGTTGTTCTGAGCATAACACAGAGGAGGAAACGCTCAGGGATGGCAGAGGCGATCAAGGGGGCGAGACATGCAAAGAGGACGAGCCTTGGAGGTGATTTGGAGAAGCTTTGAGCCGCAAACGCATAGGAATACTTTGGATACTAGTTTGGAACCCTACGTGCACTGTAAAACCTTGATTCTCAATTTGTCAAACTCTGCAGAATGATTGTTTACATTGCTTTGTTTAATTCCATGCTTTATTGAATGCTTATGTGTGAGTAGTTCATTAGTAGGGATGTGTTGATTAGTTTAGATGACCTTAGAACATGAGATGTTGATTATCGGACATAAACCAGAGGTGTTTGATGATGAAATGATGCATGAAACCTGTTAGAATTATCATATAACATGTGTTTGTAGATTGATCGCCTAATATACATACGTTAAAGCTATAAATCATGCTAAGTGGTTTAGTTTAGTAGCTAATTTATATAATATGATTGAAGCGAATTGTCATATATAATCGATGGTTTCAAATGCATGTAACATGACTAGTTCAAACTAATTGCTATGAATTTTATGAATGTTGAGTTCCATGTTATGATTCAACTCTTATGTTTTAAGTCATGTTTGAGTTTATTGAAATGATTTAGATCTCTTGAGTTTGTTTAACTATCCGAGCAAATTGGAAGTTAGAAGCTAAGGAACGTAGAGAGTTAACCCAATACTCATTACAAACATTCCACATTAATCATTTCACCTAAAATCAAGAAACATCAATGATTGATCTAAGTGGTTCAAGAGAATTCAACCATTGTCCCTACATTTCTCGTAACCTAAGCAATCCACCTTACTTTTTAGCTTTATTTTATCTTCTTCTATTAATTAGTTTATTTTAGTTCAAACCTTTCAAACAATTTAAACAACCCCCCATTCCCAGGATAGAAACTATCTCAAGTTTGTTTAGTTGGACATTCACGATTCCTTGTGGGTTCGACCCTTACTTCCACCACTGCATTAATTCTATATTCATAAAGTGAAAATGAGTGCTTATAAATACTAATCTGACGTGCCTACGACAACATCGCATCACATAATGTGCTTGATTCCATTCCAGTGCCTACGAGTAGGTGCAAAGCTAAACCTTGCCAACAAGTTGAACGAGAAAGCAATGTCTGGTCTTGTACAATTGGCTAGGTACATCAATGCACCAATAGCACTAAGATATGGCATTTCAGAGCCTAGGAGATCTTCATCGTCTTCCTTAGGCCGGAATGGATCTGTTTTAATAACAAGGGAATAGACCACCATGGGTGTGCTCAATGGATGTGCTTTGTCCATCCTAAATCGAGCGACAACTTTCTACGTATATGTCGATTGGTGGATAAGGATCCCTGTGACTAAGTGCTCCACCTGTATACCAATGCAAAACTTTGTTTCGCCGAGATCTTTCATCTTGAACTCTTTCTATAAGTAATCACTGGCTTTCGTGATTTCATTGGTTGTATCTATTATATTCAAGTCGTCAACATATACTGCGACTATGACAAAACCATTGGTCGATTTCTTGATGAATACACATGGACAAACTTTATCGTTAGCATAGTCTTCTCGCAATAGATATTCACTAGGCCGATTGTACCACATTCGTTCGGAGTGTTTCAATCCGTATAAAGAGCGTTGTAGCTTAACCGAATATAGACTTTGTGGTACCAAAGAGCTTGACACTTTGTACCCTTAATGGATTTTCATGGGAATATCAGCATCTAATGAGCCATAAAGGTATGCCATTACAACGTCCATGAGATACATATCCAAGCCTTCTTTGGCTGTCATACTAATCAAGAAGCAAGACGTTATCCCATCCATTACAAGAGAATACATTTGTTCATAATCGACTCCAGGTATTTGTGAGAACCCTTGGGCAACAAGTCGTGCCTTGTATCTCATAATTTCATTTTTCTCATCGTGTTTGTGCACGAACACCCATTTCTAACTGACAGGTTTAATGTGCTCTGGAGTTCGGACTATAGGCCCAAACACATTGCACTTTTCGAGCGATTTTAGCTCGACCATGATCGCTTCTTTCCTTCTTTGGCCAATCACTTCTTTGTCTTTATTTATCCATATTTCAGGACTCGAACTCCTCTTCGGAACTTAGCTCAACATCATGAGCCACATGATAGACAAATACATCACTAATTTTGTTTTGATCTCGATACCATACTTTATCTTTAGAAGCGTAACATATTGAGATATCTTTGTTCTCAAGGGATTGTTCCCGAGGCGATGCATCATTTTGATTAGCCACATTAGGGCACTCATCAATCTCCTTTAGAGGTTGCATACTCTCCTTTGGAGTATCGGATAGTTTTACTCTTCTTTTCCTTGGGACTGTGTCCTTTGCACCAATAGGTCTTCCTTGTTTTTGACGTACTTGAGACTTTTCTGTAACTTTAACTACAGATCCATCTGCTGGAATCTCAATCCTTACTGGGACATTTACAGCAGGTATATGAGACTTTGTTACCTTCTTTGCATCGACAAATGCATCAGACACTTGATTTACAATTCTTTGCATATCAATGATCTTTTGAACTTCCAGTTCAGTTTTACTTGCGCGAGGATATAGGTACAATAATGTTGAAGCCCTCAAAATTAAATACACTGGATCTTTGGACAAAGTCTTTTCTTTGTCTTTATTCTCTCCCCCTGATGTCAGGAAGACTATTTCATCAAAGTGACAATCAAAAAATCTCGCTGTGAACAAGTCGTCCATTAGAGGTTCGAGATACCTGATAATAGATAGAGAGTCATATCCCACATATATTCCGAACCTACATTGTGAACCCATTTTGGTCCTTTGTGGGGGTACGATAGGAATATAAATTGCACAACCAAAAATCTTTAGATGGGAAATATCAAGCTGATGATCATACACCAATTGATGTGGTGAATATCGGTGTTGTGCAGAAGGCCTCAATTTGATAAGTGATGTTGCATACAATGTAGCAAGTCCCCAATCGCTTATCGACAGCTTTGTTTACTATCCATTGGAGTCTTTTAATGAAAGACTCTGCCAATCTATTTTGTGCATGCACATGAGGCACATGGTGTTCTACATTAATCCGTGTTGAAATGCAATATTCATTGAATGCTCGTGTAGTAAACTTGGCCGCATTATCAAAGGAATCGTTTTAATTAGGTGATTAGGGAATTGTGCTCGTAACTTTATGATTTAAGCAAGCAGTCGTGCGAAGGCCATGTTCCTTGTGGAAGGAAGACATACGTGAGACCATTTAGTTGATGCATCTATTAGCACCATGACATACCTAAATGGTTCACATGATGGGTGAATTGGCCCATATATGTCGTCTTAAATCCTTTCTAGAAATAAGGGGGATTCTACACCAACCTTTGTGGTGTATGGTCTTGTGATCATTTTCCCAAGCGAGCAAACAGTACATGATAATTCATGATTGCTATGAACCTTTTGGTCATTCAATGGATGGCCACAAGATATTGATATTATTCTACTCATTATGTTGACTGGTGGGTGACCTAGTCTTTCATGCCATAATTTGTTTTCATCAGTGAACGATTTTTGGTAGACGATGGCATGAGTTTCAACAGTTTTAATTGCTGTGAAGTATAACCCAGAGGAGAAGGCAGGAAGCTTTTTAACTGCGTTCTTTTTAGATGAAGTAGTTGATGTAATGAGAAGATATTCTTTGTCATTCTCATTAATGGTTTCCAAATGGTAATCATTCTGCCTTGTATCTTTAAAACTTAACAAATTCCTTTTGGATTTGGGGCAATATAGAACCCCTTAGAGCTTTAAGATGGTGCCATTTTGTAAAGCAATAGTTGCTACACCAAAACGTTCAATAACATCAACACTTTCCGATATAGTACCAACACTCGACTTTGCATGAGTCAAAGACGAGAAGAAGTTAGGTTGGTTGAAGATGTTGTGCAGGTTGAATATGTTGTGTAAGTTGAAGATGTTGTGCAGTGTAGCACTATCCACTATGCAAGCACTTTTTTTATTCGTCTGGAAGAGAATATAGTACATTAGCATAGTGTGCATCGAAGAAAAACAAGATATTAGAAAAGAAAAACAAAAAGAGCACACCTATGATACATATGAAAACATATAGTATATATGAAATAAATATGGTGGCTGCTGGCTATGTTCTTAGTTCAGAAAATCATCCGCCTTCATGTATGGAACATCATTATCATCATTCTCATTCTCAGGGGCGATATTGAGATTTGTCTAGGGATTCTTCCTTTTCCCTTTGTGAGAAGCTTGGTATACGTCTGACAGATGCTTAGCAGTATGACATGAGTTTGCCCAATGACAAGCAATACAAAACTTGAAGCAAACAGAATCTGAAGCTTTACCGGAATGGCTCCTTTGGCCTTTGAAACTTCCCTGACTTATATTGTTGCCACGCTTGTTGTTATCCTGACGAGCTAGAATGGGATTGTTACCCCGATAACTCCAGCCTTGTCTGAAATGTTTGCCATGACCCTTTCCACGATAACCACGATCTCTGTCCTGGCTGCTTTCCCCAACCTCAAAAGTCCCAATAATATTGACCTCGGGTAGGGGGATAGTGCCAGTCGGACGAGAGTTGTGCTCTTGGACCAACAACTCATTTTGCTCTTCAACAATTAGAAGGGCATCCATCAAATGAAAGAACTTTTTAAAGTCCCTGATACGATATTGTTGCTGAAGCATCATATGATTAGGATAGAATACCGAGAGCGTCTTATCAATCATTTGCGCATCATCGATAACTACCCCACATAGCCTCGGTTGAGACTTGAACTTGTAGATTGTGGAGTTATAGGTTGTGACACCCTTGAAATCTTGGAACCTCAGATTATTCCAAGCATTCTGTGCCCTTGGATGTAAAACATATGCCAGGCGATGGAAATACTCCTTTAGGGATTTTCATAGATCAAAACGATCTTCTTCCGTAAAAAACTCATCCCTAATACTTTCATAAATGTGGCGATGAAGAATGCTTGTTGCTTTAGCCCTTTCTTGCTCAGTTCCTTGCTCTTGGTATTCTATTGTATGCTTGAGATTTTTATCCATGAGATGCATTTCTACATCTAACTTCCAAGAGAGGTAACTGTTCCCATTGACATTGAGAGGTGTGAATTTCTGCAACATATCTGAAAATAACTAATTTAATAGATATAAGTTTTTTGATTGATTATTGAAACTGAATATAAGAAAGAATAAATGGCGGCTTAGCCATTCGAGTTCAAAAACAATAATGAAAATACATAAGGAAACAGGCATCATAGATGTTCATAGGTTAACCAGTTAATAGGTCGGTTGAGCTTTCCCTAGTTAGCATAATAAAAAGGCGTCGTAGACGACCGATGGTTAACAGCTAATAGGTAGGCCATGCCGTCCCTAGTTAGCACAATAATAAGGTGTTATGGATGAACGATGGTTAACAATTAATAGGTCGGCTTTACCATCCCTAATTAGCACAGTAATAAATATGGTATCTTATACGACCGGTGGTTAGCAATTAATAGGTCGGTTGTGCCGTCCCTTGTTAGCACAGTACTAAATATGGCTTCTCATACGACTGATAGTTAGTAGTTAATAGGTCGGTTGTTTCGTCCCTTGTTAGCACAGTAATAAATATGGCATCATAAACGACCATTGATTATTAATTAGTAGGTCGGCTGTGCCGTCCCTAGTTAGATTAAGCAATATAGATTAATGATATTACTTATGCTTAACCATTGATTAACCAAAAATTGAAAATCAAAAAGCCTCCCGGTAGGGTCATCAACTTTTACCCACTTGCGGGGGATGACTTGGCCATAACTGGAGTGCCGGGACCTAAATTGACCACCTGATCATAGTTCGAACCTTTGACCATGGGGTTACCACAATCACAAACGACCCAAATTTACACCCTTCCACTATGATATCACGCTAGGTGATACTCAAACAGGCAGAGTATATTGTATATACTCTTTTCCGGCTTAAAACCCAAAACTTTTAAATCTTAACACAAAAGATTATGTTAATCTTGAAAAATTAATTCACGGATTTTACTTTCATTATGTTTATGGAAGCATTTGCGGAAAACAAGACAAAAGGTGTGTAGTCATCATCTTCTTTTAGGTGGAAACAAAATCCTACAGCTTTTCTTCTGCACTTGTTTGTGAAGGAAAAACCATTTCTCCATGGACATACACCGAAATAATGAAAAACAAATCAAAAAATCCTTTTTCTCAAAAGCTTATTTCTTTGAAAGCATATATCAAAACCCAAACTTGAGAAAACAAGATTTTGATAGACATGGATGATATCCATGCGTGAGGACCAGTTCATGATTTGTGGATTATGTTCCATGAGCTTGAAATCAAAACATATACTTTTCTTGCGTAAAGGTTGAAGAATTGATTCATGAATCCACATGTGACTTGACGTAGATGAAAATCATGAAAACGTGTAAATGAACCAGGCTTCCTCTTGAGCACCACTTCACCGCTTCAACTATACACAATTTAATTTGGAGCTGTAATCGATATAGTTGGAACGATTGGAATTATTTGATTACCTTCACTCAGCTGGATGATTAGAGCACTCGTGCTAATAATGTGTTATAAAAGATGTGGTTTAGGACGAGAGAAAATGAAGAGTGTAGTTTTTCTATTCAAAAGTTATTATGAAATACAACGGGTATAGTCTTATTTATAAAAGCGCTTAGGAGGTTACTTAATAGTGAATAACGTCTCGATACAACGAATGCTTTACAACAAAATAAAAGGTTGTGCAACTATTGACGTTATCGGTTTCGTCCTCATTTCCTTGACGTTATATATCGCAACATTATTCCTACTTATCCCATTGCTCATATTTATCCATATTTATTATATTATATTATAACACCTTCAATAATTATCGGATACGTTAAGTAAAATGCATTCGGTAGAAATAATTGTATTTGAGATTGAGAGAAACATACTCTTGCACTTTTTCACAAATACCGAGTACTACTCTTTTCGTTTCATCATAAGTATAATATTTTCATCTTTGAATTATTTTTATAGAAAATTATCCAAATGTATAGTTTTGAAAAACTAATTTCAAAAACATACACACGGAATGTTATTCCCCAAAACATACAATTTCATCCCCTTCACCTATCTCTCATTCTTCCTCGTCAACCTTCTCCAAAACACACATCATCATCACCACTACACCTTCGATCACCACTGTCGATCATCATCTCTTTCCCAAGTCCCGTTGACGACTTCCACCATCTACGGCGTCGCCACCACCTCTCTCTCTCTCTCTTCAACGGCCACCAATGGATCCTCCACGGTTAGTCTCTCTATCGTGTTATAAGTTCTCAACTTCTTTGACTTCAACTGATGAGATCCTGTGAGCAGAATGAATTGGGAGAACTTTTAGGGTTTTTGATTGATTTGATTGGTTTTTGATTTTGATATTGTGTGTTGCAGGCGGCAGTGGGAGAGGATACACGGTCGAGTCTGGAATTGGTTTATTTAAATTAGTAGATTTGGTTTTGAATTTGGTTGATTCTGTGTACGCGGTTGAAATTAGGATCAAAATGATTCTGTGTTGCTTTTGTGGTAGGGAGTTAACTGATGCTCTGTTTCAAACAGAGCGCCTGAACAAAAACACAAAGCGCTTGAAGTAAAAGCGAAAACAGAGCACCTGTATAAAAAACAGAGTGATGGTGGTCGGATTCCGACCAGATCCCGACGACGGTGGTCGGATTTCGGCCAAGATTTCGACGACGGTTGTCGGATTCCGGCCAAGATTCCGGTGACGGTTGGGTGATGGTAGGGGTTGGGTGGAGATGAAAATAGGATTCGAGATTTAAATGAGATGTATGAGTTGTATGTTTTTGCAATTTAGATTTGTTGTGTATCGTTTTGGTATTTTTTCCAAGTGTTTGTATGTTTATATAAAATCCCTTATTTTAATATATTTTTAAGCTTTTGTTTTAGTAAATTTTTAATCTAAAAAAGTCAAATCATGTTTTGTTACAGTACATGTCACTATCTCCTTTCTCAATTGATACAATAAACCCTATTCCTATAAAAAAAATTCTTCATGAAATTTTATTAAAATTTAACACACACATAAAATCTCATCTCGGGTTAAATAATTGCTAGCAAATTGGGATGAAGGGAGTATTTCTTTGGTTCTTTTTGTGATTATAAAGCTAGAAGGATACACCTCATTTATAGCCAATAGAATTTATGTTGCTTACCCATTATAACTACAATATAATTTTAGAACAAAGAGAGCTCAATATACTAAGAAGATGATAAGCCTTATCAAGATATAGAATAATGATCTTTTTGTCTATTATCTTCAATCTTGTTGTTATAGCTTGGAAGCTTGTCATCTACTAGTATTATTCATAATAGGATAATTTCAGGAGAGGATCGAGTGGGAGAGTTTTGGAGGGAATACAATATTGTTTAAAATTGTTCATATTCGATAGGACAAAAATATCAAGTAAATATATTTAGAATGGTCTACCAAGAATGAGACTTCGTGATATGTTTGAAACAAAAAAGTCACTCTTTGTGTCAAGGACACAAAAATCAACAACCAAAGACAGTTTGTCAACATGGATTAAAACATCTTTCACGACACCTTCAATTTTAGCTTGTGAATTATTGGTCATTTGAATGAATTCTTTTTTCTCAATTAAAGAGGGAAGATTAAGAGATTTATAGATGGATAAGGCATCACATTGACCGACACGCCGAAATCAAACATACATTTTGAGTTTCTTATTTTGGATGGAACAAGGGATTGTGAACATTCCTGAATGTTGTTGCTTTAATCTATCATTATTAATTTCATCACTTTTAATCAAATTTACATTCTCTCTTGGGTTTAAAGGTTGTGATGATATCTTGGTTAACAAATGAGAGTAAATTTGGCTAACTTCGGTGTTTAGTTGACCAACTTGGTTTTTCAAACTTTGGATGCTTGCTTTTTTTCTTTTTGAAAACTCATTGTGTTGCAACAAGTTGTTTCATTGACTCTTCCAGAGGTGCATTTGGATTTTGACGTGCGTTCTGACTTTGGGGAGGTTGATTGATGAGAGGATTTTGATTAAAATCAGGTGGTGGTTGATTTGGTGGAAAAGGTGGATGCAAAATATCTGGTGGATTACTCAAACGAAAGTTAGGATTTAGTATCTAAAACCTTCATTGTATGTGCTTGAGAACGGATTATAGTTTCTTTGATTTTGTGATGGACCAGAAAATTAACCAACAGCATTCAGACTTTCAGTTTTCAAAAGAGTAGGATAAGAATCAAGAGGATGTCCTATAGAGTTGCAAAGACCTCATGGTATGACATTGGATTTTTATTAAGCACTTGATTCAACATGTTCATCATTGTCTCGATTTTATGTTCATAAGAGTTCGTGCTTAATTCATTCACTTTCCTTCTTTGATCATCATCTCTTATTAAGAAGGATTATGTATTTTCAGCCATTTTAGAAATTTGATTTTTCTCGCAGCAGCGGGTGTTTTATTGACTAAAGCACCACCAAAAGTAGCATCAATCATTGACCTATGGTGAGAAGTAAGACTTTCATAAAAATATTGAATCAAAAGCTATTCAAAAATTTGATGATGAGGACAAGTTGCAAAGAAACTTTTAAAACGCTCCGAATATTCATGTAAATTTTCACTTTATAATTTATCAGTATAACACATTTCTTTTTTAAGAGTGACAATTCTTGAGGAAAATAAGAATTTTTCGAAAAACAGTTTTTGTATGTCCCTCCAGTTTCTGATTGATCCTAGAGAAAGATAATACAATCAAGGAAGAATTAAATTAAAATCCCAATTGGAATTTCAACATATATTTTACCCCCAAAATATTTTTGAGTACCTTTGACCCACTAGTTATATCATTGTTTACACTACACATCCCAATTTCCCTTTTGCCATTTAAAAAGAAGAAGAAGAAGAAGAAATCTCCAATTGTATCCATCATTGATTTTCATGCGGCTTCTCCTTCCCCAAACCCAAACCATCTCAAACCTGAAATTAGATTCTCTACTTCTTCTCCTCGTCATCAATTCCCTCTTTCTCCTCCCCATCTTCGATTTATAATTTTAAGAAATATATTTTGATGAGAAATTAAATCTTGGGGTGTTTTGTTGATTTGATTTATGGGATTAATTTTTATCAAGAGAACAATAGAACCACGTTCATAAGAATTCAACCACCCAAGATGACAATGAGCACTCAATCCTGCTGGGCTACCACCGAAATGTCTTTGTTCTCAGTTGAAATTTTTTTCTTGTGAATTCTTTAGTAAAAGAAAGGAAGTTGGTATTATCTATAAAGTAAAGCTCATCTGTAGACACGATAGTGGGTGCAAGGCAATGAACATTGTGAAGCCTCCTTCCCCTTGTTTGTGAATTTTGTTTCTGCATCTAGCATCGGCTGCTCTTCGTGAAGTTCTGGATTTCGACAGGTTAGTTCATGAAAGTGCTTTAGATTCCATTATTATTTTTTGTCTACTTCTCTTAATCATGTGTTACTTTTATCCTCTCTACTAGATATCTTTATATCATGTTGTCTTTCCTGTAGTCTTCTCACAATACTCGAGAGCTACATGAAAAACAGAGCAAAACAGAGAAAATAAGGGGCAAAAAATCTAGAGAACTGAAAAAAACCGATATTTACCCGGTCTAACTCAACTGGCAGGTCTCTCATCCGGTTCGGATTAGGTAACCGCGAGCAGCTCACGTTACAATTGCTGAAGGAGAGACGGAAGGAGGTGGCGTGAAAGGCGAAGCTACATGAAAACCTTATCATGAATATTTACTCCCGAATTATTGTGATGATGTACTGAATTGTTGGTGATGATACACTGAATTGTTGTGATGATGTACTCATGTTTTTGGTGCATATTTACTCCTGTTTATTTGCATATGTACTGAAATCTTGTCATGATGTACTCATGTTTTGGTGAATATGTACTACTGTATGTGGGCATATGTACTGAAAGCTTGTCAGGACGTACTGCTATTTCTG
Organism: Drosera spatulata; assembly: GCA_035668315.1. Classification (NCBI taxonomy): domain Eukaryota; kingdom Viridiplantae; phylum Streptophyta; class Magnoliopsida; order Caryophyllales; family Droseraceae; genus Drosera; species Drosera spatulata. The sequence continues at coordinate 12,870 of JAOVYX010019773.1, forward strand.
GGCATATGTACTAAAAACTTATCTTGATACATCAACGGTTGACATGCACACTTCTGCTGCATTCTGCATGTGTATACGGGCTTCAGATTTGATTTTCTCCATGTAGTATTGGAAGTATTCTTCCACACTGAGTAATTTGGTGCATACTGGGGTCTGTATGACCTTTTGTTGGCTTCAATCTTGTGATTCCAGGCCATGCGCACACTATGGTGTTTTGCACTAGTTCGTGCTAGTACTTTGCTCAAGGATTTACCCCTTTGGGTTTCAGCAGTAAAGGCTTTACTCCTCTGCTCTCCTTGTTCAATAGAGATTTTACCCTTCTGCAAGACTTTTGTAGAGGACTGTTTTACCTCTTTCTGACTAGTTGTGGCATTATCATTCACTTTTTGAGTGTGAAAGGTCATTCAACCAGTCCTCGTGGCCTAATCCTGACCGATCATGTGAGGATTGGCCCATGTTTAGTATCTTTTGCAAGTACTTTGCTCAAGGATTTACCCCTTTGGGTTTCAGCAGTAAAGGCTTTACTCCTCTGCTCTCCTTGTTCAATAGAGATTTTACCCTTCTGCAAGACTTTTGTAGAGGACTGTTTTACCTCTTTCTGACTAGTTGTGGCATTATCATTCACTTTTTGAGTGTGAAAGGTCATTCAACCAGTCCTCGTGGCCTAATCCTGACCGATCATGTGAGGATTGGCCCATGTTTAGTATCTTTTGCAAATTGCAGACTACCATTCCATGTATCTATTTGAGCTTGTAACTCAGCAATTCTCTTTATGAGTGTTTCCACTACTCTATTGAGACGCTTTACCTTCTCATCTGATTTTTTTAGCTCATTTTGAGCCACCACTAGTTCACTTGATATACAATTAATCTCTTCATATGTCAAATTGTAATTCTCTCTAAGATTTGCAATCAGTTCGAGATTGTCTTTATTTTCCCTTGAAAGAGAAATAAAGTTTTCAAAGGTTTATTTACAATCAGCTGTACCAAGAACATCTTAGCAAGATCCCTCGACTCCCTTATTGTTGTGGTCTTTGTTCCCCATATCTCACCAAGTGATCTCTTGAACTTCAGATTGACTTTCTTGTTGTCAAAGGTCTTCCCTAAAGTTTTGAGATTGTTGAGGAATACATTAAATCTCTCATAGAAGCTGGTCAAATTTTCATCAGATCATACTGATGTATCAAGGCTTCCTTCTTGTTTTCTCTGATTTCATTTGTTCCTTCCCTTCTGAGTAGTAGAGCGTCCCATGCTTCCTTTACAGTGGTTGTATGAACCACTATCTCAAACATATCATCGTCAAGAGTTTTGAATATTTGATTTCTTGCCCTTCTGTCCACCAGCACTAAGTCCCAGTCCTCTTTTGTCAAGAGAGATTTGGGTTTGTTCACTTCCCTGGATGCAACTGGACTGAGATCTTTGGAATGTATGGTGCGTCTGTTATTACTTCGTGCATTCTTTCATCTATTGAATCCAGATGTGCAAGCATTCTCACCTTCCAGTGGTTGAATTTAATTGTCGAAAGAGCATGCTGGTGGCTCTCCATTGCTGGGGCATTTGGGTAGCTTTGGAGGAGCCATGATTTCTTCATAAAATAAGCTGTTAGTAACTTCTTTGCAGAAATAAACCAAAAGAAATAACCTTTTCTTTCCAAAACTGTGAGGTCTAGAAAGTCAAGCTCTGATACCAATTGTAAGATCCATAGGTGCAACTTAGAGTGGGAGGGGGTGAATAGGTTGTTTTTATCTTTTCAGTGCAATACAAAGGAATATTTGATTTGAAAACACTGATGATGTTCGCAGACTACCGAGGGTGTCTGCAGCAGAGACTTTTACTTTGAGAATTTGTCTCTATTTTCTGTTGTAATTGATTTTTAACTGTTGTAAAAATGCAAAGTATTGGAAAGCAAGTGAAGAACACAGGATTTATACTAGTTCAAAAACTCGTTATCAACTGATAAACGAGAGCTTAATCCAGTCTTTCCTTGATGACCAGTAAAGTCAATCCAAGAGGTGAGTTCACTATCTTCTTGTTTTTGGCTTACAAGACAACCCCTTTACTAGTTTGTCAACTTGTCAAAGGTGAAGAACCTAGACCCTTTGCACAGATCCTTAACTGGACTCTGCTATAGCTTTTGTTCTTCAATGCAGACTAGTGAACCCTCTTCTTCCTGTTCTTCTTCAATTCAGCTCACTTGAATAATTTGAATTCAGATTTGTTTTGCACACTTTGTACGTTCAATTCTTCATCCAAAAGCACTGTTCCTTGAGATATTTGATCCCTTTTCTATAGGCTGAGGGAATGAACCCGTGACTGTACCAGGTCTCATGTTGACAGCTTGTCACATGTGACTCCTTCACTGATGTTGACAGCTCACTATATTCTGATCCTTGTACTATCACTGCATACCTTAAATCTTTGATTTGACCAATTCTCTGACTTTTGCCCCAACCTTAGCAACTATCTTTGCTATACTCCAGTCTGCTACAACTAAGTCTGCACTCAGTACAGTTGAGACCCCATCTGCACCCAGTCACTGCTGTAACCTTGTCTGCACCTTGATCTGATGCAACCCGTCATGCATTGCTGTGTTGGCCCTTGTCTGCAAAATTGATCCTGGATCCTGAAGTATTTGCAGGTCTTTCGTCGTCCATGCATCTCTTAACTGCCTTGCTGAAATTCTCTATAGTACTCTGCATCTGGTGGTTCACAATACTCTCCATCAGTGGCCGTCTACTCTCCAGCATCTAACCTAGACTGCAAATTACTAACTAATTTTCAGCCTGAGCACACTAACTCATCATGGTTAATACTTTTAAATTTTGTTCATCAATTTCTATACAATTGTAGGGATTGCATATTCCTATCGGTGTGTTATTTGTTCCTTTGGCTTTCAACTCCCGAACCGACTCTGGAAATGGACAAACTTGCTATTGGCTAACAAGCCAGGACTAAGAAGCGCCCAGTCATGGTGAGTACCACCCGGGGTCCCGATGGATAGCTCAGGCCTCCATCGAAGTGCACCAAAACTGAGACTTCCCCAGTTCTTCAAGCTGTTGAGGTTGAGACCGGGGGATAGAGGTCTCATCCTCCAATTTGCCCAAGTCACTCCCTCTAATGTCGAGGTCATACCTACGGACCCAGTTATATCTCTGCCAGTTGTTCGCCTTAGGCAGCCCGATTCTATGGCGCGCTATCTTAAGAAAAATTGAGGCATCTACCTACTCGTCTACCCCTCCCGAGTTTGTGTTAAAATTGGGTATGAGGCCTGGATTTGTGAGCCTATATATTTATGTGGTGGATTTTGTGTGTGGGACCCTGGTTCGTACTTTTTTTGCCTGTAATCACTCCAGAAATAAAGACCAGTTGGTTGGATCCGAGGATGTTTTCTTGGGGACCGGATCTGATGATTAAGTCAGTAGAGTGCTCCATAAGCCCAGTAAATGACTGTGGAGTATGTTCGAAAGAAGTTATAATTTTTTTTTCGTTGGTGGGGTAGGTATTTATAGTATAATAATCAACCTTTACATGATGGGCACTTATCATTTCAAAATGACTTAACCACTTAGGGAATGCCACATGGCCTTTTCTTATAGGTCCATTCGCGTAATAAGGTTGGGCTTATTGTTGGGCCTTAGCCCATTGAATAAACATAGTTTCGAGTACCAACAATATATATCCTAGGTTGTTCGACTCATGACCAACTGATTTTGAATTGAAACCCTAAAAATATACTCCCTCCGTCCCATTATTATTGCAATAATTTGACTTAATGTGCAAATTGAGGTATGGATTGACTATGAAAAGAATTACTCAATCGTCCTTACTTTTTTCCCTTCAAAAGCTAAATTCAAAATAATAAACACTACACAAAGAGTGTAGAGAGGGGCAATGATGTCATTCCCTCACAAAAGAACACCCATTTTAGGAAATATTGTAAACAAAATGTGACATCCTAAAATGACAGAACATTGTAAAAATTATGGGATGAAAGGAGTAATATGAAATCTTTTATATATGATAAAAACGGAAATATGTCATGCCACACCTAAGCTTAGGTGTGTCTAATAAAAATCAACTGTGAAGATGAAAACGTTGGGATGGATATGTATTGAGATTTGGGCCAAATTGATGATAATGGAGTCCTTAAAGATTGGGATATCATGAGTCAAACCCATGATGTATAGAAATTGAGTGATAGAGAAACTCTAGTCTTAGAATGTCTCAGTATGCACCAAGGCTGAGGCTCGTATGCTTGGATTGTTTGTCGTCGATGCGTGTCTTTAATCGCGTCAAATAAATAACTTGTTCAATCCCCAATAATATAAATTAAATATATAGGATGAGTAAGGATCATTCTCACGAGGACCTACACCATAATTTAATTTTATTCAAGATAAATGTATTTCTATTATTGTCGTACTCATGCAAAGTTATGGGGGTTCTGTAAACTAGTTATAAAAACTAAGCTAAACTATTATTAAACTAATCTAATTAACCAGAGAAACTATGAATGTTGTAAGTTTGATGTAACGATTTGGTGAAACTAACAAGGACACATGCAACATCACTCGATATTGTTAAGGACTGATCATTCAGCCATCATATGTATTATTGAATGGAAAACGTGGAAAGAGTTCACTACCTTTTCATTTATAATAGTTAAGTTTCATAAGAGCACGGGAATCAACACTAACTTGTAATTTAGTTTAAACATGAGAGCATGATTAACAACAACAGCAAGTCGCATTAAAAATAAAAAGGTTTCGTCTTGTTGGATCAAACATAAGAAGAAAGCTTCTTGGGCTTGCAATATCTCTTCCTGAAGAGTAGGTTGATCTTGCATGTTCGTAAGTATATTGTCACTTGATGCCGGACGGATCTCTATACCCAATTTGCAGAAGTCATCAATCACCTCAGCCTCTGTAATTTTTAGCAAATGTAAAGTGCCTTCTGCCTTTCTATCATTTCGACTCAAGGCGTCAGCTACTACATTTGCCTTTCCTGGATGATACTGGATGTCCAGATCATAATCTTTTAGAAGTTTCAACCATCTGCTTTGACGCATATTCAACTCCTTCTGAGTGAAAATGTACTTCAAGCTCTTGTGGTCGGTGAAGATCTGGCAAGATATTCC
>JAOVYX010019774.1:0-47247 GCA_035668315.1 Drosera spatulata
TAAAGTCATCTCTGTAATCAGTTTTTTACAGATTGACATATCCACACATTTTGATTTATAACTTAAGATTCTCAACTGCGAATCATGATTTATTAATTTTGTTAGAAACTATACATGTGAGAATTCAACATATATTAATATCAAGATTTATCAAAGAGTTTATAATATATCACAAAATTTTTAATCAAGATGATTAGCTTATGATGAAGATTCATCTTCTTCTTAAACTTCTCCTTCTTCTCTTCTCTTGCTTAACTCTAATGTGAGAAGTGTTTTGTTTTGTGTTTGTATAAAATTTTCATGGAGAAGAGAGCTTGTATTTATAAGAAACTAAATATATTAAAATAATTTAAGTGGAATATTAGTGGATATTTAGTTTGTATTTAGTGGATATTTATTGGATATTAGTGGATAATTAATTTAATTTAGGTGGAGTAAAAATTAACATAAACAAAAATGGGTGCCAAAATTAGGTTTTGATCATTTTCGTATAAATACGATATTTTCGTATTAATATCGTATTTCTCCGTATTTACGTATTAAGGTTGTATTTCATCCATATTTTACATTCTTTCCCTATTATATAGTCAAATAAGCCTTTTAACCCCACAAAATAAATTATAATATACGATAATTTACTATTAATGCTAACTATCGTAAAACTAAATTTTATGAAATTTTTCAGGTCCTTACAATTAATTATCAAAAAAATATTAATAACATATCTCATTTAATAATCTAAATTTTCTGGGATTAAAACGGATACCCCTAACGCACGATATTCCTAACGCACGATACCATTACATTATAATATAACGTTAACGTCTCTTATTTGTTACTTTTAGTTGCGAGTTATTTATTACCTATTCATTATTTCTAACGCGTCATATTTTTTATATTATAACGTTATTTTATAATGTTGATTATTCGTTCGTTACATTTATTCATGCGTTTATAACGTATGTACTTTACATATGTTCTAAGGAGTGATATAACGTTACTATTTTGTTATTTTTATACGTACATACTTTTCTTATTAAATAGTAAAATTTTATATACGTATTTAACATATGTTTAATTAAGTACGAAATTTTGGGGTATTACAGCTTTGCTGTTTCATAGTTTCATTCAAATAGATCTACATATTTGTTCCATCAGTAAATCTGGATGTTTCGTGTCCTAACCATTCGACATCTATATGAATCCAGATTTATTTTTGGAGTAAATTTGTAGGTTTATTTATAGTTTACAATCAAAATTCTGATGATGATGATGATGATGATGATGCATCAAAATTGTGAAAGTCGTGAAACGATACGATGGACATTGAATAACAATATCGATATTAAAAACAATGTTTCTTTAGTGCGGCGTCATCTCGTCTCAGGATTTTCAAGAATACATTTATACAATCAAACATCGTGGAAAGGGATCTTATTCATCAATATTAAACATCGTGGAAAGAGACCAGGGGATGTGCATGTCTGAAATACATTCCGATTGTCACAACCCCAACCTCTCTTTCCACGACGCTTAAGGTTATTTACATAGTCCGGCTTTTTTTGAACGGATAAAGCACATGTCATCTTCGTTTTGTGAAATTTAGATCCGTCCGGATCGTATTTGACACATGGCTTTCATAGAGAATTTATTGATTTATAATTCGTCTTTTAAGGAATGGATGGCCGTCTTATAATGAGTCGGACAGTGTAGTTTTTTATTGTGGACATTATAATAATTTCATTTTTCAGGATTCGTCTATTCTTTTTATAATCTCACGTCTACTCATATAAAAGACGAACAGAAGAAAGTTTGACCAAATAAGAGCCATCTATCTTGTAGAGGAATGGCCCGATGTAGATTCGTTGGTTAATATATAGAGAGAGAGTCTTTATCGAGGTTTTTCTAAGTAGAACTCGAGCTCGAGCCGAGCTGAACAAAGATATACTCAAACTTGTTTGTTTAGTTAATCGAGAATTTTGTTCGGGTTTGACTAATTTAGTATTCAAACGAATTTGAACGAGCTTTTAATTGAACTGAGCTCCAGTCTCGAGATTAACTAGCTTTCTTACAACCCTAATGGTCACTCATTTGATATTCTAATGGATCTGTGAGAGGATGGTTGCTCTGACCACAGGCCACTGACCCAAAACCCAAAAGGACATTGGGCTTCAATTGAAGTAGTCCAGCCCATGCATAAAAAGGGTTGCACCTGCTTAGTTAGCAAGCTCAAAACAAACATCAAGGCCGTTAGATCAACATGATCTACCCAAATTACTACTGCAACTAATGCAACTTGTTTACCTAAGAAAAGGAGCACAAAAAGGCAGGATACTACAAACCAAAAGGCCGTTTAATTAAAACCTTTATTCATTAATAGTGTTATTATGCTGGTAACATTAGTAAAATAATTAGGGATGATAAAGCAGATACTTGTATATGATTTAAAAGTTCGAAATGTCAAACCGCCTGATTAGTGTTGTCCCTTGAATGCTGCCAAAAAGAGGTTCACCGAATTTGAAACTTCCCCTCTTATGCACCGACACCATTTGTTTAATTGTTTTAAATCCTGTGGAATTCAAGGGAAAACATGAAAAAGTGGAGGCGGATTGCCACCGGTCTAAAATCCATGTTGTCGTTACGTGGTGATTATGAATCATTGAATGTCTCAGTTCAATAACATAAAAAATATCTTCAAAGAAAAATATTATTCCTGCAAATTGTGTTGTGTTTTTCTGAACTGCACAAATCCCTCTGCCGAAAAAGTAGGCATAGAAGCGAAAAGCGTCGAATACTCCAATGTTGAAACTATATATTACAATCACTTTACGGGTTCGTCGGTGATCTAGTGATGAAAGATTATGATGGGATTAAATTTAATGAAGATACTCGAGATTTGTACATTGAGTCTCCATGTAGACAGCTCTGGTTCAAGTTTAAATGATCACCTCGATGTGTGAATCATTGATTACGATCAGATTTTCAATAGATAATCTATTCATGAATTATTCGTATCAAATCATGAAAGAAATTTGAGACGACTCTTTCTTTCAAAGTGTTATACTCCATCCATTCCATAAAATATACTCTTTTCGTTTCATTCAAATTACAACACGAGTTTATGTCAGCAATAAAAATTATTCATGTTACGAAACATGTCATGAAATACTAATGATAATTTAAGTTATGTAATACAATCCTGGGTTAATGACGTAATTTTTTCGCGTCGTTAAAACGAATAATGAAACTCTTCAAAGTGCGTGTTGAATAATGATACAACATTACAATTTGAATAGGACGAAGAGAGTATCACATAGTAATTATATTATTTATTATATATTTATTTTGATAAATACGAAATTTATTTTAATTTAGGATTATAATACGTAATTTAAATTATCTTTTATATTTTACGATAAATTTACGAAATATTTTATTTAATTGTCTGTAAATTATTCATGATGTGATCAATTTTATGATTTGTCTGGACAAATATTGCATGATGAGATGAAGGTAGTACATCGTGGGGTGTGCTCGATGCGTTTCGACGAGTAGTTGGAGACACGTATAAAGAGCCTTGAATCAAGGCTTTCTTTAAGCAGTCTCACGAGAAGAATTCGAATCACGTTCTCCATTTTCCCTCCACCATCTCACGCTCCCCATCATCACTGTTTTTTTCTCTTTTCTTGTCTTTGAAGGCACAGAATTTGCCCTATTCTCCCCCTGACCCCCCGTCTCTCGTAGGGCACAACACTTGCAAGTGGAGTATTTCTGTAATTATGTGTATGTAGTTATACTTTATTACCTTCGTTTCAACATATATATAACGATTTGAATCTATACATTTGATTTATAAAATTTGAATTACATTAGGAGAAGATCAAATATTATTTTTCCTAACAAGATTTTGAAATATAAAATTTGAATGGTGAAATAACAAGATTTTTAATTTGTGCATTTTTATCTTTGATCAGTGATGTCATTCATTTACGTTGCTGAAATGAAAAACTAAATTACTATTAAAAAAACCCTGTTGAATATTATAAAAGAAATATCAAATAATAGCATTTGAACTGGGACTGTTGAAATATAAATTTCTTAAGAAACTACTACAGTACATTGTTAGTGTAAATTACCAACAACGGCAACTAATTTGACACGTTGGTGTATACTGTGAGTGTCATAATATGACACTTGTCCAATTAATTCTCTGCCATCACTACATGTCGCTACAACTTTAAAAGTCAATTTTATCGCAATCCTTTTCTTTCATTCCCTTTCATCACATCACTTTGAAATCCCCATCTTACTCGCATCCTACCACAAAAGGATCAGTGGAGTCTTCTGCCGCTCAATATTTGAGTTTCATGAAGATTTTGGATCGATCTTTGACCATATTATCACATGTACCAAAACACATAATTTTAGGAATTGTGAAGTTAATTATGAACAATAGACCATGATGAATGAGATCTATATTTCTCTAAGAAATCGAATCTTATATATGGATGTCAAGAAAGAAGCGAACATTGATGCATGAGATTACTGACATTGTTAAGAAACCCATATTCGAACATTAAGAAATTTTATTATTGTTAATTGGTTAAATGAAATTAATAGATATGCTTATGTTTTTACGTCATTTTTCACAGAATATTCCATGCAATCTGATTTTTACATGCATCCTGTTCTTTTCGATCAAACTCTATCCTAAATGGGAAACCTGATTTTTTTGTTATGCTCAACAACGCTATTTTACGCTCGATATATGTCAAACAATTGAGGATTTTCTTGCATTCGTGGTGACCACTGATTTCACCATTCCACTTTCGTATCCAATTTTAATGGTATCACTATGAGATAAGTGTTAAGTGGAGGATAAACGGTCCAAACTTTCTTGGAATGCGACTTTCCGAAATTTAATTCATTGGAATTACAAGTTCGGATTGGGTTAATTCCATGCATGCTGACTTTTTAAGGTTTGAAAGTTTAAACTCGAAACGCCTCACCTAGAATATAGGTGTTCAAAATGTCAAGGTTATATGAGTAGTAAATTGTGTCCAAACATGAATTATACTAGTTGTAAACTAAGATCCAAAGTTTTAAAATTATGGCTTACATAGGACGAGGGATGAAGTTGTTGTTAACATTGATCAAATGTTGTTTGAACATTTATTTTAAAAGATTAATGATTGTTTAATTATGTTTTTCAATCGTATGCTAAGGGCCCTGTTTGGCACGGATTAAGATTCTGGATTTCTGATTTGAATAATGAATCTAAACTATTTGATAAGTATGAATTTTTGTTTTTCAAAACAAAGAATTAGAAGCTAGCAGAAAACTTAAAAAAAAAAAAAAAAAAAAGATTTCATTTTCTGATCATGATTTCGTTGGGCATGATATTTTAGATCCCTTTTCAATAATTATGTTGTTTGATGCGATGATTTGGATTTTGGATTGTGTTTTTCTGATTCTATTATTGATTCTGGATAAACACCTATATCAAAACACTAGATAAAAAAAAATATTTACCACTACATTTTACATATATAATAAAAATGTTTATTGATGGCTATTTTATTTAGGACAGAGAACTATTAGTGGATGAAAAAGCCACCGTCACAACAATTTTATCTACTGACCTTTTGAGGAAACGTCAATGGGAATTTGGGGGTTACTTTCGGTGGATTTTCATGAGGTAAAAGAATTTTTTTTTATCACTTCATTAATTTTATGGAAAAACTATACTAGTATAAATACTTTAAGAGTTTGGTGAATTTGTGATTTATCAAATGTAAATTTTTTTTATCAATATATATATAACTATAACATTGGATTTGAATATCAATGACTAACATTTAAAGATCGTTTTTTTAATTGTAAAGAAAAAAGAACGTTTTTAATTTCAATCGTAATTGATATTCAAATTCAACGATATAATCACATATAAATTCATATTCACTCTTTCTTTATATTTATAATAATAATTATACGTATAGACGATAATTTTTTTGGGAGAAAGAGATATTACCTACTAGTGGATGAAAAAAGTCACCGTCACAACAATTTTATCTAGTACACTGTAGTAAACCTTTTGAAAACGTCAATGGGATATTGGGGGGTTACTTTGGTGGATTTTGTTGAGGTAAAAGAAGATCGAGCACAAAATCAACCTGGGTTGGTGTAGTGGTGTTCGACTCAATCTTTTTCTTGAAAGTCTTGGGTTCGAATCCCACTCCGATGTTGGTAGGGGGCGCCTTATCAGTATCCGAGGGATTAGTCGAGGTGCGCGATGTAACTAAAACTAATCAAACAATAAATCCGTGGTAATTAGATTAAATTTGCCTAACAAAAACAGAGGGTGTAATAGTGCTCCGCAAGTTAACCAGCACTTTACATTTCCTCTTGTTCGATTTTCAAAGTTGTATCGAGACTTTCTTTCCCTCCTCTTATTTGTAGTACTCCTCCTGGCAGTCGTGGCTGCTCTGTCATCAGTGTGTCTGCCGCGTCGTCAATGCCAGCTGGCTTATCTCTCTCTCTCTCTCTTTTTTCTGTCTCTCTGTGCTTCCCCTCCGCTCGTGGGGGCCAAAGACCTCTCACTTCTTCTCCTGGCTGGGTCCCTCATCTCTCTTCGACTCATCCCCGCTCTGTCTCATTTGCTCCTTCCCTATTTATTCGTTCATTCGGAATACATGACCCGTTAACGACATAATTCTACGCTACTCCTCACACTCCCTCAAATAATAATATAATAATATAAATAATATTTATTTATTTGAATTGTTTTCATCCATTAACAAATGTTTTCTTCATCTCATAAAAAATATAACGTTATATAATTACAGCATTATTCAACATGAATTTTAAAGAATTTCGTTATTCGTGTTAACGACATAAGAAAATTATGTTACTGACTCAAGATTAAAATATATAACTTAAATAATCATTAATGTTTCACCACTATTTTGCGTAAAATGACGTTTGATCGTCCCGTAAACGATTCGTAACTTGAATAATTTTATCGTCGACCTAAGTCAATATTGCGTTTTTTATGGGCCAGAGATAGTATCAAAATACTCTATTCCTCCCATAACATATACAATACTTTTTTTTCATTGTTCAAATTCACTTAGAATCTTTTCTGTTTTATCCAATATTTAATCTAAAGAAAAATCATATCAATCATATTTTAATGTAATACACTTATTACCTTTTATGACAACAATCTCACTATCTCTAGAAAATTTCTTTCTTAATCAATTTCATAAAAATTCAACTCACACACAAATTTACGTGTCTAATCCAAACGATTGCAACCGTTATGAAACGGAAAGAGTAATTATCATTGATTATAATACATCTCACTATTTTTTCTCATAATTTATATAACAAACCCCATTATCATTAAAAAAAATATTCCTTTTTCATTGATTGCATAAAACTTCAACAAACACAAATAAAATAGCATGTTCGATCAATCGATTGTTCATATTATTAGACGAAGAGAATAATACATGAAATATTTTGACTTTATATTTTTGTTGATGTAAGGTTTTGACTCCATCATGAGATGACTTAATATAATTCTTCATTAAATCATCATGAAACATAATGACAATCTATTTTAGCATGATGAGGTACAAGGAGAATATTTTGTTATGCTTTTTTTTTTAACAATATTGTTTTATGCCTTAATAAAATATCGAATTTCAAGTCATATGGTTCGAAAAGCTATCAATTTACTGCCGAATCAATCATTTTTTTAAATTTCCTCAAGTTATTCCATACAATGTGTAATTATTAATAAGAGTAAGTCCAATAACATGTTAAAATAATTTGTTAAAATCAAATTTAGCATGTCTGTGCGAGAAAATCAGCTCAAACGGTATGCTAAATTTAGCATGTTAGTGAGGCCAATTACCAAACCTGAGTCAAATTTGACACTACAAATAACTTTGTCATATTATCATCACCTCATAACTTGCTAAACTATAGCATGACGCATTAAAACAGACTTGTTAAAATATAACAAAATTACACTATTTTTTTTATTTTGAGTTTATTATTGCTATTTTTTTTACTTAAGCAATTTAATGTTAATTATCGAGTACGTTTCATCAAGTGCTCCATATCTTACTCAACATACTATTAATCTTAGCACTCACCACCGCCCTCTCTTTCCCTCTCTCTCTTTCTCACCATCTCATATTCATTTAATTCATTCACTCATCTCCTCACACCCAAACTACCCCAAAATTTCCAAAATTTGGGCAAAACCACACATGAACTAATCCACCCACCTCCGATTGCTGATGGCGAAGACCGGGACAGCGACAACGACGGCGACCACCGTCGGCGGCAGCGTCCCTTCGGCAGCGGCGGAGTTGAGGCGCGAACTGAAGAGATTATTGAAAACGATCCTCGACGAAGAAGAGGAGAATTGTGGAATCGAAGTCATCGATCGAGCACAGGAGGCGTTGGCGGCGCTGAGGGACATCAAGGCGAACTCGTCCTCCGCCGCCGGGGTGGGGATTGAAGGCGGAGAGGGTGGTGGTGATGAGGAGGTGGGGGTGATGTCGTCGTGTCCGGAGAGGTTTCGGTGTCCGTTGTCGAAGCAGGTGATGAGGGATCCCGTCGTCATCGCCTCAGGCCAGGTGTGTGAGGAAACTGAGAATGAGAATTGATGATGATTCTTGATTCATCGGTGAATTTGATGAATCGGTTTGATGAGGATGATCAGTGTGTTTGTTGATGATTATGATACTGATTTTTTAAATGAAAAGGATTGATCTGCTTGATTATGAGATGTTGGATGTGATGATGATTGTTTTTTTTTTTTCCCCTTACAGTACAATTTTGTTCCCTATCATTAGTTGCTTGTGTCACTTATTTTCATCGAAAATTTCTGAATGACCCGTTTTGATAAAAATTCGATTTATTGTGTGCACTTGTTTGTCGTTCGAGTTTTTCTTGCAAAAATTTGGTTCTCGTAATTCTTGATCATAAAATGGTGGGTCGGTGCGGTGATTGTTTTTGTGGGGATTTTGGGGGAATTTTTGGAAGTTCTGATATTCATGGGTCAGTCGTGCAATTTCTGGTGTTGAAGTCTTGGTGAATGTAATGTCCTCAATCAAGATCATATTCGCACTTGATTTAGTTCACGAATTGTATCTTTTTGTTGGAATTTTTTTTTCTTGTTTTAATTCTTGATCATAATATGGTGGGTGGGTATGTGATGGTGGAGGTCGTTTTCCTTACAATTTTGGGGGAAATTTTTAATTCTGATATTCCTATTCATATGTCACTTTTTTTTAGTAAAAAAAATTCAGAATTCTTGATCCAAGTTATGCTCTCAATGAAGATCATGTTCAGTTCATAATTCTTGTTTGTGTCCAAATCTTGGGTAAACATCGATCAAGATCATCTCTTGATCATAGTTCTCGATAGAAACAACCTATCGAGCATGGTTTTTTTTTTTATAAAAACATTAAGATTTCAGTTTACTAAGGCATCTTTGGACACAGAATAGTTGTGATGGTTTACAAAGATTGAAATTGTATTATTTGTTTGTTTTGCTTCAGACATATGACAGACCATTCATCCAGAAATGGCTGAATACAGGGCAAAGGACATGCCCTCAGACCCAGCAAGTCCTGTCTCACAGACTCCTCGCCCCGAATCACTTGATCAAGGAGATGATATCCGACTGGTGCGAGAAGCGAGGGATCAAGCTCCCGGCCGCTAATCCCAGTTCTGTATTCCCTGATGTGTTGATGAAGGGAGACCGAGACAGCTTCTTCTCGCTTCTGGAGAAACTGTCATCAGCAACATTGATGACGGAGAAAAAGGCTGCAGCTAAGGAGCTCCGGCTCATGACCAAGGGGAACTCTTCGGTTCGTGCGCTCTTTGGGGAATCGAGTGATGCCCTGACGAAGTTGTTGAGTCCGTTGTCGGTGAGGGACGTCCCATGTGATCTTCACGAGGATCTGATCACAACGCTGTTGAATGTTTCGATCCATGACAGCAACAGGAAGCTCATTGCAGAGACCACGAGGGCGATCCCTATGTTGATTGAGGCTCTGTCTTGGGGAACTATCCAAACCAGGAGCAATGCTGCCGCAGCTCTCTTCAGTTTGTCGGCACTTGACTCCAATAAGGCCCTGATTGGGGAATCTGGCGCCCTTGGACCTTTGCTTGATCTATTGGAAGAGGCGAACCCACTGGTAATGAATGATGCAGCAGCGGCCGTCTACAACCTTTGTATCAATCATGAGAACAGAGAAAGGGTGGTCCATGAAGGGGCGGTGGTCGTGATATTGACGAAGATAAAGGAGAATTCCCATGTGGATCTGTTGCTCCCGATTCTAGCGTTGCTTTCCTCACATCGAAAGGCCATGGAGGAAATGACGGAGCAGGGAGGCGTGCAATGCCTGCTTAATGTCATCAGGGAGACTTCTTGCCAACGGAACAAGGAGAACTGCATCGCCATCTTATACTCGATATGCACGACTCGAACAAAGCTAAGAGAAGTACAGGATGAAGAACATCTCCATGGAACGATCTCTCGGCTGGCTGAGGAAGGCACTTCGCGGGCACAGAGAAAAGCGAACGGCATCCTTAGCAGATTAAACAGGCTCGACAACTTCACACATACCGCTTGATGCAGGTAATCTGATCAGCTCCGAAACCAATACCAGAATGGTTGTAAATTTTGTTCCTTATTCTCTGATCTATTCCTCGTCTGCCTCGCATTTCGTGTAAATTCGCTCCTTTGGCAAAGAATCCATATATAGGGTAAAGGTTTTGCAAGCTTATGAGTATATACGTATACGTTCTATGTGCATACGTGTTATTGTGAATAAACTCAAAGCGTATATGACAAGATTACATATGGATTCATTGAGATGAACTTTCTCTATATGTTGTGTTCACTTTCTTCTCAGGATTGTCCACGATAGCACCAAAATGAGCAGTTGTACTTGTTCATTGGAATATATACCATAGCTATGCTAGATTGGAAGTTGGTACTCAATGGATTTTGACCTTGAGATGTGGCCAAATAGGAAAGGGACGTAGTTGTTGGTTTCTTCACTCGAGAACAGAAAATCATACTCTAAGATAGCCAGTATGAAAAGATCCTTGAAATGAACTTAAAACGTTCAAAAATATATTAAATGATTAGAAACATCATAAAAATAACTCAAATCTTTTGAAAATATACAAAAACAAATGACCCGTTTGTTATTTCCTCCGGCTCATAACATATATGTATCTTACATTTTTATATTAGATTAACATCCGTAATTTATATAATAATTGATGTTTTACGATAAATTTATAAAAAAAAATATTTGATCGTTGTACTGAGCATGTCAATCTTTTTCTCAAAAGTAACAAAAAGTCAAAATATTATAAAAATATTTTCTGTTTCTGTTTCACCTGTTAATAAAACAGAAGGGTTTGTTTCTGAAATAAATGAAACGAAAACAGAAAAAAAAAGGTTTTCAATTTCTGTTTCTTGTTTGATTTGAGTATAATATTCAAGATCTCTTTTACAAAAAATCATTTTATTTTATAAAGTGATTTCGTTATTGATTTCTGTTTTTGTTATTGATTTTTGTTTTCACAATTTTTAACAATAATATCAAATAGTCCCTGAATTTTTTCCTACTACTTCATCATCTTGTAGTAGTATTTGTTAAGATGAGTAAAGATCAAGAGGACAATCATTTGAGATTCTCGGTTGATTTTTCATCGATCTCATGTGATTTGTAGACAGATAAATCGGAAATAGTCTATGTTGTTATCCTTATCACTAATTTTATGTCATATTTATTTCGGAATGCAAAATGTACCAACTTAGCAAAAGTTTCGCAAGACAAGAACTGATGATTGTTCGTACGCTTTTGTACAGTGTACATTGTTATCTTGGTCCTGTCGATATATAGGACCGACAGGACCGGTCTATCGCAAAGGGTAATCGGACACGATAAGGTCTCATCGGTAGTATCGTTTACTATTACAGATTGGGTGACCTTGTAATAGAGGAAAAAGGCACATACAGAGATTAACGGGAATCAATTCAATTTTTGAAAAAAGAGAAACGGGAATCAATTCAAGCGTGGCTCCATCATATACAAAGGTGATTTGGAAAGTTGATTACAACATTTTACCAATACATCGTTTTTTTAATTAAAGAGATCCCATTTGCTGGATATGATCCCTAGAGGAAAACGACATACTTGAGTATCCTACTGATTTGGACATGCTATATACATATTCTAGTACTTCTACAGAGTCCAAACAATATTATATGGGGCATCATTAGATTATTTAACTATTCTAAACATATGTTTTGTCCTCCATAATCATCATGACTAAGTGGTTATGGTGTTATTATAGACACGAACAAGGTCTGATCAAGATATAAAGGATGAACCAAAGGCAAAGCAAGACAATAATCTCGTAATACCACGGTCAGGTTCAGGGTATATATTGAAAGACGAGATTTACGTAATTTTATTCATGTTAGACTAATTTTAAAGATGAACCAATGTTGAAGAAATAGTGGCAGATTCAAGATAGCTAATTAAACTTGTAGACCCCGTTGGTGAGGAGGTATAACAACCTATATTCAATTAATCCACTTAATTTCTAGATTGATTAAGCACAAAAATCCATACCCAAAGAGAAATAGAGGCTAAGCATTTAGCGATTTACTCCGTAACTAATAAGGATAAGGATAAACCTATATGAAATCGTCAAAAGTTGGAGTATTTGTTTTGGGATATGACTAGGAGATTTGACCAATGAAGTTGATGGTCCAATTCCATTCAAACACAGCTGGGTTACCCAATTTCAAGCTAATGAATCAAACTCAAATTTTTAAGCTAGCGTCCAGGGTTCATCCCACGACATGGATTGGACCATTACCGTATTTCAATCTCCTTCTTTTGTATGCTTTTAACTAAGGTTTAGAGGTCCATCATAAAATTTAAAAGTCGAGCTGGGCAATTTAGATGGCCAATAGGACTGGTTGAAACAAAGTTTTTATAGGTTTGTTGGACGTTGATACTTCCCGTTTTTCCTATGAAGTACCTAACCCTAAATATAATATAAAGAGATTATTTTTTGATATCTTTAAATATCGAATCTGTGACCCGACGGTTAGAACATAAACGACTTACTATTGAATCATGCATTAAAAATAACTATCTTTGATATATGCATATCATGCATTAACGTCCAATGTTACCAAAAAGTCATGAAGATTCATACTCTTTTTCTTACATTATCAGTCTTTGATATTACTTCCCGTCTCATATTAATTGTTATATTTTTCTACGTTCCAAAATAATTATCTTTCTTTTTGATAACCTTTTAACATAAAATAAAATAACAAATCAATATCATCCGTTATAGTATACCCACTAACTTCTTTTTCAATTGTTACAGTAAACTTCACTATCACAAAAAAAAAATTATTTATTTATTTTAATCGAAATTCATATAAATTCAACATGAGACAAAAGAAGCATGACACTACGTGCTTCCAACATTTTGTAGTGAATGGAATAACATGAATTCTACTATTGTGACCCAAATACTTGTGTATATGGTCTGTCTCAGAAGCGGCCTGCGAGAGTTGCTGTACATGTACTTCCCCGCTTAAACTTGTGATTATGCTCTTTCATCAGTATGGTAGGTATATCCACTTTTTGAGACAGACCCAAAAACAAAAGAACATATAGCAGGAGCCGATGGGGGGCTTCGTTGTTTTGATTTTACATGCTTGGTTTTGTATTTGATTGATAGTGATATGATTTATAAACACATTAGTTAGTACCATTTCTTCATCAAGTAATTATTCATTAATAACATCATCGCATACTTAACGCTGATTTAATATGATCGATCCGACATGGTCACATATTCACATCTCCTCGATAACAAAAAGTGGATATACCAACCTTACTGATGAAAGAGCATAATTTACAGCAAAAAATATGAAGGGAGCTGATCCATAATAAGGGTTAGCTACGAAGTCTTATCGAAGTTCATTTATGAGATGAATGGTGTAAATTTAAATAATTTTCATGGCTTCCGTTGAAGTTTATCATGGATATCCTATAAACTTTACAAAGAAGGATAAAAAACATAAAATTGATCTGTATTAAAATATAGGCATACATTTGTAGAAACTTACAAAGAATGAAAAACTTTCGTTTTAAAACACCTCGGAGGACGTCTTCTGACCTAAGTGGACAGATCTAACGAATGACACTTTGACAAATGTAAAAAAAAAAAAGTGGGTGCTAGACTGGATAGTGCATCTTATCGGAGAACTTTATAGTGGAGGACTGAGACGCAACACTGTCATTTACAGCGGATGCGACAAACTGAGTTGATCATCTTGTAATACATGTCTGTGTTTTCAGAATCTTGACCATTGAAGTCCTGCCACTTCCGTTGAAATTTACACCGAACGTGTCAAAATTGAGCTAATCAAAATTTTACACGCGTATCTGTATTTCAAATATTTTAGATCTAAAAACGATGATCAATCAATTATAGCCCTTCACCTGTGATTGAAAAAAACAACCTCTCCAAAATTACAAAGCATCTTCATTTTTTTTTTTTTTTTATATAGTTTCACAAGATCTCTTCGCAATTTTTTTTTGAGTGTGTTTCACCGTTGAAACACATTTTTATGTATTTTTTTGCATGATAATTAATCTTTAATTTATCTTATTATCTAATTAAAATAGTCGTTTTAGTTCAAACAGTGTAGAACGTTAGCACTGCTACGCTTTGTTGTGTTTGGTGTATGTTTGATTTTTTTCGTGCTTAATTATAGATTAAAATTGGATGAGCATTTGGAGAATCTTTTAGGATGTTTTTCATGAAGATTATAAATTTTTTAAGCATTGGATCCTTATATGAAGTGTTGGAAAGTAAAAAGGACGTTACTGGTTGAAACGGAGCTCAAATTCACTAAGTGTTTTGCCTGTACCCAAGGTCACGCCCGTGAACAGCTGAGGTCACGTCCATGACATTTAGAATATAGGTCACGGCCCTGAAGTGTGAATGTCACGCCCATGAATTTTGCAAAAGTTCATTTTCACGAATGTGAATTCTGCCCGTGAAAGTGCCAAAATGTGGCCCCTCCGTCTTTCATTTTCATGCCCTGAGTTACCCGTGAAAAATTTCACGATCATGGAATCAACACGACGAAAATATGTTTTCTGTTTCGGATTTTGTGGGTTTCAAACCTTTCTTATTTTCCTATAAATACCTACTGTAAACTCATCAAAAAAGAGTCTTTTTATCAGTTTTAGGAGTCACGATGCTTATTTTTCAAGTTTTAGTTTAGGGTTTTAGATCTCAATCACAATGTTTCGATTTCAATTTCTATACTTGTACTTTCAAATTCATTTCTTTCATTTGTCGTCAAAGTTGTGATTGTTCGTGTCGTGATCGAAGACAACTGATTGGAACATCGGCTTCCTTATTGAACTCTTTTAATGATGGGTTTGATCGCTTCTAATCTAAATGTGCACCTATACACATATAAACTCAAAATAGCATTAGTAATATCTATTTGTTATCATCAAAACATATGAGGTTCAACACCTTCCATTTTCTTAATGGATGGTTCATAATTGTTGACTGGGTAAGATTACACAGCCAATGCTGATTGTGGATCGGCTTCCAAATATGAAACTTACAGTCGATTAAGCGCAGGATAAGGAGCATGCTAGCTACATGGATAAGATAACATAATTCAACTCTATGGTCGATTAAGCGCAGACGAGACGAACTCGAATGGTACCATATCTAGATAGAGTACTCGATCGAGTTCTAGTGCCCTAAATTTCACATTAAGCATACGAAAGTCAGAGCTTATAGTCGGAACCAAAAACTTCCTTAGGCATGGTTGTCATTCTCACAAAGGTGAATTTCTAGGAACCGAGGGATGAAAAAACTCATTTGAGAAATGAGACAAGATTAAACATCGGAATAAGTTTGATCTAAACAATATGAGTTCAAGCATCAAGATTGCGCATTCAAAATGTACTAGTAACATTTAACAAAAGAGATTAGAGCGAGTGCTGCAACAACAATCAGCATGTCGCCCCCATCACTACAAAAATGAAGATAGTTTTCCGACGGATTAAAATATGCCGTCGTAAATTTTCCGACCAACGAATCTGTTTCTATCACAAATAAAAGATTTCTGACGGACATCGCTATTCGTCATAAATTTTCGACGGGAAAAGAAAATCGAACATTAATTTCTGACGGACAAATTTAAACTGTCACTAATTTCTGACGGAAAAGACATTGTCATCGAAAATCTTTTAACCTAAATCATCCAGTCGATTGAATATTGATCTCTCACCCATCTTCTCTGCCTCGTCGAATCGCCACCCCCCCCCCCCCCCCGACGACCTTGCCACCATCACCCCGACGATCTCGCCACCAACCTTGCAACCATCTTCTCTGGTTCTCCATCCTCGTCAAATCGTCGCCACCTCGACGACCTCGCCGCCACCACCCCGATGACCTCGCCACCAACCTCACAGGCTCGCAGCCTCTTTGTCCTTGCTTGCTGTCCAACTCAGATACGTGTGTGAGGTATGGATAGTCATGTGTTCGAATTTAACTTGAATTGGTTTGAATTTAACTTTAATTGGTGGTAAATTGTCATGTGTTCGAGTTCTTTGTGTTTGGTAGTAAATTGGTTTGAGTTGTAACTATGGCTGTGGGGATTGAAGGTGTATTCGTGAGATCTGTGGCTATGGTGCTCGTAACATCTGCATCAGCCCCGAAGTCAGGTAGCTACTCTATTTCTCATTCCCATTGAAACCTTATAGCATTATAGGTTAGAGCATTCGAGGTAGGAGTGGCGATGCCGGTGGGGATCTATGGCGGTGGGTTTTGATTAAATGTTCTTTGGATTATTGTTGAGGCGACCACATCTTTTGTTGCAACAGAATGCTAGCGAGGAGTTATGACAATGTCGCCTGCTCGATCCTTATGTGTTGCAAAAAGAAAAAAGAGTTGCGCTATGTGATTGGATAAAAGAGTTGAAGTTTTCTGATGGCTATGTCTTTAACATGAGTAGATGTGTTTCCAGAGATGAACCCCGACTGTATGCAAACCCGAAAACTCACGATTGTCACGTGTTCATGGAACGTCTTATTCCTGAAAACCTCCACATCTTTTTCTCTCATGATGTTTAGGGATAGGGGTTTGACGAAAGATTTTCTTTCAATTTGTACCTATACCTGTAAATTTTTTTCAATTTTCTTTCATGAAAGATTTTTTGTGTTTTATGTGTAGTGTATTGTTTGATGTTCCTTCCATATCCTATATTTCTATCATATTTTTTATATAGATGCCCTTGCAGAGAGGTAAGGATAAAGGCGTTGTCAAGGCTACGAGTGACCATGGTGCTGGGCGATCGTCAATGCACAGGGATAGAGAGAGCATTAGGGATGGGCGTTCTATCCCCGTGAGTCGAGCTAGTCATTTTTCTCACTTGTCATCACGATTACGAGCCACTGATGAAATACATGATGATGATGATGATGATCGTTTTGATGGTGATGATCATTTTGATGATGATGTTGATGTTGCCCGATTTTTAGATGACTCTATGAGAGGTTCTGTTCTATCTCATGGTGATGCATCTGTCCCAGTACATCCAGATGAGACAGGAAATCCGAATGCTCAGTTTGTTTTGTCGCCTGGTGGTTTATGGTATATAATTCATACATCTATTCATTTCATTAACTTTATATTTTTGCGCAGTAATAATTTTTTTTTAAAACTTGTATGTCTTTTAATTATTGTAGGATCTATCTTTCAAAGGTATCCAGATCTATTGGTAATCATATGAGAGTCTATTTCGATGGACCATACATGGCCTTTAAGGAGGTGCCGTCGTACACCATTGATCGATGATGGGACGATTTTAAGATATAATTTATTTTTTTATTTCTTTTATTCATTTTGTACCTAACTATTATTCTCCTAAATATACTAACATAAAATATATGATATTTGTAGCATGCTTATAGATTAGACTCATCTCACACGGCCGCGTTGAACCGAGAGTGGGAGCAATACATCAGTAACCGACTACCACGCCAGGTGCATGATCAATACATCAGAGGTGAGTTTTTAAATACAGCTTTTAGTATGTTTAGTTATTTACTTTTTAAAACTTATTAATTTATAATATTTTTTATTGTTGAAACGCATAGGTGAGCGCATATTACGAAAAACCACGATCTGGTTTTTCGGTGAATACCAATGTCACCCTGACAACGGAGTTGGAACAGACAAAACGTCTCCTTATCGAAACGAGATCAGAAATTGCTATTTTGAAGGAGCAAAGCACTTAATGGCAACAAATGACTGATTTCATTGCTCGTCTTTCGCAACAAGAGAATTATAAGGATTTGTTCGCGCATCTTGGCTTTACTCCTCCCCCTCTGCCATCGCCGTCTTATGGCACTCTTTGTTGATTTTGAGACTTATGTAAGGATTATATATTTTTTTTTTGGCATTTTGGAAATGTGGATTACCTGTATGCTTGACAATTGTACTTGTTTAGGACAATGTATGTTAAGACATGATTGAATATGTAATGTTTTGGGACAATATTAGTTTGGTTGTATGTAAAACAGGTTGGGAGCCTAAAAAATAGGTTTTATATTGAATTTTGTTTTCAAATTTTCGACGATAAGAGAAAATCCGTCATAAACAATTTTTTTTATAAATGAAACAACGTTTTCGACGAAAAGGGTTTCCGTTATAAATTTTCGACGGATTTCGTCACAAATTTCCGACGGTTAGGTTATTCCGTCATAAATGTTTCCAACAGAAAAATGTTGCCGTCAGAAAATATTTGTGACGGAATTTACTAGGTCGTCGGAAATTTGTGACGGCATTCTGGTTTCCGACGGGATATTTTTCGACGGTTTCTTTTTCGTTACAAATCCATCGAAAACACTGTTTTCCAACGAAAAAAATGTTTTTCTGACTGTCTTTTTAAACAGCTGGTTCCTTGTAGTGCATATACGGGGCCACGACGGAAATGAAGTGAAGATGGTAGCTGCCAGACGAGGTTATGAAGGTAAATGGGTCTACCATGTGGACTTTGAAAGTACATAACACAGTGTAAAGCATAGAGGCACTGCAGTTGCATAATGAGTTTCCCTTTGTATTTTTTCCATATGGTTCAATGGACATGTGGGCATAGAAATGTTTTTCCACACATTGAATTTTGAGGCAACATTATCCTTTTCCACATACAATAATGAAATTGAACCAATTATTTGTAGTGTTCTTTGCTTTTTTTTGACATTGTTTCTACCTCAAATTGATGCTCTGTTGACGTGATTTTTTATTTTTTTTGTTCAGTCATATGGCCACTACTTGATAAAAAAAAAAGAAAAAAGGTTACGAGACGATTGATCCAGGATGATATTAACGGGATTAAGACATTATATGATAACTAAATAGATTATAAACATCAATGAGTTTATAATGTAGTGAAAAAGATAAATATACCTATTTCATATCGAAAAAAAGTGTTGATAGTGTAACACCAGCCGAATTCAGATTCGACATTAATGATATCAAAGCCCTTTATGGCATCTATAATATACTCGGTAGGATAAATATGATTTCATACGCGAATAAGCTAAGTAACAGATGCCAAATGCTAACTGAAGTATTTTAAGAACTCAGGGCATTAACTTTTGAAAAAAAGAGAGTAATGGAGATTACAAACGATACAAATATTGACAAACGATACCAAAAAAAGTACAGTAATATTGTAATTTTGATAACAAAATATTTTCAAATGAAAAAAAAAAGGTTACAAACAATATGAAACATCCCAATTTGAAGAACGATACAAAAATTATGGTATGGAGGAAGTAATATAATAGATTATGCTACTTTCATCCCACAAAAAATACAACGGATTGACTTGATACGCATGTCAATGCAAAGTTTGATACGCGTGTAGCGACGATCAAACGCATTTTTTTTCCACAAATCAATGGTTGTCTAAGTTACGTACTTCAACCTAATACATATTACGGGACGATTAAACGTGATTTGATATGAAAACAAGACTTATATTTATATGTACAGAATAATATAAAATATATATATGTTATATTTTTCGTGGTACAGATGAAGTATAATGTAAGGAGTAGATAATAGATTCCTAGCAGCATTCTCAATCTTGCCTCTCTTGTAACCTTGGGCTCAACATCCCTCCAATGAGTCCCAGACTACAGCAATCCTCCGTTTCACTTGATCTCAAGCGCAACACCAACAATCCCAAGCAAACTCATTCATCATCTCTCGTTATTATACTACTGTCTCCCTACCAAAACAAAACAAGATTTTGGGATGTATCATCCTTCAGGGCCGTTTGATATTGTTGCATTAAACTGAAAAAAATCAAAATAAATAACAAAAGTAAAAAATTAGGAACGAAAAAATTCAAAATAATTTTATAAAATAAAATGATTTTGTGTAACGAGAATTTTAAATACTACATTCAAATAAAATAGGAAACAAAAAATTAAAAATCATTTTTTCTGATTTTATGTTTTCTGTTTCTATTTCATTCATTTAGAAAAATAAAAACATAAAAAAAAAAATAATACCAAACAGTTTTATTTCATCAAGTAGTAAAACGAGAAAAGAAAACAGAAAAAAAAAAATGATATCAAACATGCACATAATAATTTGGTGCACATGAGAATAACTATTGAGATGTAAGCAGTCCTCCTCCTGTTATAATTTAACAGAAACTGATTTGTATTATCATTTAAAGGTATTAAACTCTGTCCACATGGTTGATGGAGATCATTGAACTAACCCTTCTTGGAACTCCAAAGCAATCCAAACACTCTGGTAAAAGCCCGAGAGCTACTTGTTATTAGAGGACGACCCTCCCTTCATGGATAGAATGTACTAATCATATCCATGCGTACCACAATGCACCAAGTAACGTAAAGGTTCGGACAAAACAGCCTCGACATTGTCCGGGCCCTTATTCAGAGCTAGGGCCGACACGGTTCGTTACTGAACAATCGCCAAATTGTACAACTGGTGTCTTCCCAATTCCCAGGTCCGCGTGTAACTCACAGAAAAGCACAAAAGCTGATATAAATGGCTCCTTTTAACTAAATCTTCTTCATAGCTCATTATTAGTCTATCTATGGAACCCGACCTTTCTCCCTACAGTTCTTCTTCACATGTAATGTGCCACCAGCGGGGTTCTTAAAAATAGACATCTAGGAAAAGCTTGGATCCATGAGGGGGACAACGAGGTAGACAGCCACCTATATCGAACGCAATACGACGTAAGAGAACAGGAGCTTGATCACAATGAGACGCGGTCGAAACCGGGTCCCATTCGATATGGCAAAAAGGTGAACTTTGGGAGAACCTGAAGAAAGAGAAGGGAACGTTGTGAGTGACGACTGCTGTCGAGTTACATAGCTTATAGGTTCGAAGCCTAAGCTCTCGGAATAATAACATGACTCTGGGAGCTTTTGCTTTACTTCATGAGCCTTAACTATAATCCAAGGCCGGGAACTGATGCGGCACTAATTGAACAATCAATCTGTCGAAGTACTGACTTAGAAGTGCATATATTAACCAAATGGACAATACTGAACAAGTCATATACACTATCCCCAGGAAACCCGCAAACTGGTTTACATCATAATTCACCTGCCAATCCCACTCGAAGCAACAACAATAACACGGTGTACCATCTCTCGTATAGCATCCTAATTCCCAACAAATCCATCTCCCTAGATACAGAGAAATACCCGCACGATGAAGTTCTCTCGTTCTCCTTTTACCAAGTATATATACCTCTGTCCAATTTCACCTTCTACACACAGCTTCTAGACAATGGCAAGTGACAACAGCAATATTAACTCCGTCAAAATATTTAAAAACCAAGTTTGTTCGCACTTCCATCATATGGATTACCTGATGAACATATATATGAAGATCGAACTCATACATTCTTCGCCATATACATACTCTTCCATTCACATCACACCTAGAGACAACTGCTCGGTCAGCTCGTCTTCTAGACATAATCATACTCTACCTAAATGTACTTGAGCAGTTTAGCTTCTTCAATCATACCCAAAATTAGGTAACAAAGTTGCCTGCATGACTGATCAAGTAATCAAGAGCCAAAAAAACTGCAACAGATTGGACCGAAAACTCAGGACGATTTATTAAGTTGCCTAAACAAAGAGGCTCCTCACTTGGCCAAATAACTCCCAACCAGCTAAAGGCTCATATCCGATGTCGGAAATCTCATGGCCTAAACCATAACTGGCGCAATCCGCTTCTGGACAAAATTAACCTCTCCTTGACTATTTCAGCATGTATTGACTGAGGCATCGGAGCAGACACACCCTAGATCGAACAGTTTACTACACCCTGACACAAGCCACCTCATTCGATCCATCAAAGTACCATGAACCTTAAATTAAATTTTCTAATTCCTAAGCGACATTATCATCATCATGGCTGATAAAATTCAGGTACGGAATTTTGATGTACATTCATGTATTTCGAGTGGGGATCCATTTTCTGTGACAGGAAATTTATCTTTCGTACAGAAAAGTTCTGCCTGCTGTATGTGTTAAAGTTATGAAGAAAGAGAGAGAAGTGTCTATGTCAAAGATAGCAAGACATGCATGAGAAAGATGTATAGCTTCACATGGAATCAAAGGTAAAGAGTATAAAGAAAGGAATTGAATGGCCTCCTGTGATGCCTTTCAAGCTAGTATTATTAAGGACAGCATAGCATAAAGAGGTTGGATTTGGAATCCGACGCGTGAGGGATATTTGAGGGTATGTCTGTGTGTGTTTCACAATGTACTTTTAAGCTTAGTTGATAAGGCTTGTCCTTGTAGTGGATTTCTTGGTGGCTAACAAGATGGCTAGAGGAGATTGGAGAAGTGTTCAAATTCCCTGATCATCTCAAAGGAGAAAGGTCTAAGCAACCAAAATTATCAGCAAGTTCAGATCAAAACTAGATGTTTTACCAGCGTAATCAGGATAGTATCGAGAATGAGAGAATATCTTATGGTCACATTACAAACTCGAGCAGAGATGTGATATCTTATTGTGAATTGTGGTTATATATGACAAACCTCGGGCCTCGAGCAACACATGTTCTAAGAGGGTCACTCGACGAAGCATACTCATATTTAGCCACAAAGTTCTCTAGCTGAACTACACCCAACTGTAACTGCACACAAGCTAAGCCTGCTCATCCTCAAGACAAGAGTCTAGAGAATCTATATAGTTCATGTGTGTTTCTTGGCACTTAAGTGTAGTACTGCTACCTGTGTTTTAAGGACAGATCGTTAAGCCATCAAGACAAACAAGTCATAGCAAAGGCCAACCCTCGTGAATAATCCAACCTCTGTAAACAGGCCATACTTCGTTAATCTTATTGTTCTCAAACCTTCAGAGCCCCAAACCCTAACACTCCCCACCAGGAGCACATCCAAAATGTCAAGAAAAAACCCAAACACAACGGTACAATCCGAAATTGCATAAACAAGAAAGAGCGGGCAATAACAAAATCTGAACTGGAGCCAAAACAACCGGAGCAAAACAAAACTGCATGGAAAAGAGAAGCACGATTTGCCTCGTAATGATGGTTGAAAACAGACGTTCTTCAACAAGAATGTCCTCCCCTGCAAAAAATCGTAGCTTGTTTTTGTTTTTCATCATTGCACGAGCGAATGTGGGAACACGAACGGGTGACTGCAGCCTTCAGACGAAGCTGCAGTGAAAATGGTTCGGTGGAGACAAACACCTATGCAAATTTAGTAAGCACTAAGAGAACAGTCGCAGCGGTATGTATGGTAGTCAAACCTGAACCTCAACATATTCATCTTGCATGTTGCTGAAACACCCTGCAACTGAGAAGAATTACAAGAGAATTCCGATACTCTGTTATATACTCACATAATCCCGCAAGGTATGAGGAGGACACCCCTATAAGACAAGGTAATGTACACATACATTATCACTATTTTTTATTTAAAGAGGCTGTTTCATTATGGTCTCAGATGTGGAACCCTGATTTCATGATTAGAAGGGGAGCGACTTAGCACTAAACCGACTCCATTTGACACTACAGAGGATTACATAGAAAACCCCAAACATAAAAGAAAGACAAAAAGAAAACCATTAAAGGGATAAGGCTCCTGCCACAATACCAAGATTGCCAACCAGTGCCATGCGATTCGGAGATTCAGAATCATTGCCAAAACCCAAATTGCTAACAAAAAGGTAACTTCAGAATGCAACCAACATTCAGACAAACACCACCACTAATAAAAAAAGCAGGACTCGAATCCATCATTTTCCCTAGTCAAGGCATACGAATTCAAATCCATTTGCAGGTAGCAGACAACAATCTAAGTCCTAAAATAAGAGAGTATCAGCTCACATGACTTGATCCAATTTTTCATTCCATGTCCAGAAGTGACAGTAGAAAACAAATAAACTCAACTAGTACGCATAATTTTACCCCAACATATACTAACCAAATCCACTAGGGTTGCACAGGGTGAGAGAGATCTTCCTACTATAATCTATGCGATTAACAGAAGAAAAACTGAGTGACTAAGCATAAGTCTATTGAATCTGAAAACAACGAGCAAGAGTTGTAATCGAATTAAGTGGTTCACTTTATCTTTCTCAGCTAATCCATCTATAACATGCATTCGTGATACAATGTGAAAATCATCTCCAGCAAACAGCGATTTAGTAAAAAAACCAAATGTCAAAGGAATAAATTCAGCAAAAGGTAAATCATATGCAAGAGTCATCGTTGTAGAACCAACTGACCTTGGGATACGTACCCCCATGCAGCATCGTCCGAATGTCTGCATAATAAACACAATATAAACATTAGATACAACTATATACAATAAATAGCTAATCATTGAAAACAAAAGAACGAGAGGGAAGAAGGCCTAGAACCCTGCAAATCTAAAATTAGTGTAGAGACATGTTGGGAATAGGTGGGTCCTCCCAGGACTTGGCACAAGTAATATTAGAAAAATAATTGGGACAAATGGTAAAAAATAAAATTGACACCACGACACAGAGATTTATGTGGTTCACCCCGTTCATTGGATTACGTCAACGGGCAACAAACAAGTATTTTCACTATTCAGGTGAATATTGTTATAAGAGAATTTATCCCTTCACTCTTTAATTTTTGTGGCATTCACAGCTCACACCTACCCAAAAAACAATAATATACTGTAATATTTAGGACAATCCCTAAATATTATTACAACAGAGTAACCTTTTAGTGAGAAGACCTACCCAAAAAATAATAATATACTGTAATATTTAGGACAATCCCTAAATATTATCACAACAGAGTAACCTTTTAGTGAGAAGATAACCCTATCTATTTACCATAAGACAAAAATAAATAAAATAACAACCTCTCTATGAACCAGAATGATACAAGAAAAGGAATGAGTAACCAGAAATAAGAAGCAGGAAACTAGGCAGTCGAAGTTCATCTTCGCAAGTATCCAACGGGAAAAACAACCATCATCTTAAGGAAGCATCAACCCCAATATGATTTTAGTCCACGGAATGACAAGGTCATTACTAGCGTCTTAGCTACACGACAATCATTCCTCCGTTGATTCAGTTATTGTGAACCTCTTTTATTTTGATAATATAAATGATTCATTATTTAGTTTTTGTAAAATTATTGTGAAACACTAATAATAATTTAAGTTATGTACTTCAATCTTGGATCAGTGACATAATTTTCTTACGTCGTTAAGACAAATAACAAAACTCCTCAAAATACATGTTGAATAATACAGGAAGTAAAATGTTACATTTATTATGGGACAGAGGAAATATATAGGGTATCCATTTAGGGAAACTGCCGGGTGAGTTTGTATAAAAAGTGACTCCCTACCCTGTAAGTTGATAGTGTCTTTAGCCACGATAGCTAAAGACACTCATAAAATGCTATAAACAACATTGATCATCTTCAAATTTGCTCATAGATATTGTCACTCGTTCGCGTACATTATGTTTGTGAAATTTGAGGGTCATTGGTGACACGTATGTTCGGGGTGAGATTGCATATCTATGGACTATTTTGAACCGATCAATTACAGGACTTTTGATTTCAAGAATTGAAGAGTTGGAATGTTTCCAACTTTGATAATCATATTACATATCAGTAGATTATCACATATAACGACGGATTTCTTGAAAATAGATGTGATTTATGTCACTTTTATGAGTATCATTAGCTATCTTAGATAAAAACACTTTATCCCCTTCAACCCCATATACATACACATGCGCGCGCGCGCGCGCACACACATATATACCTAATTACTCATGAAGTTATAGCAAATAATCTTATTTGAATATGTAAATAGTACTTCAAATCATAACTCACTGTAACAATCCCCAAATCCATTCATGCGCAACAATTTCATCAACATAAATCAACCTTTTTATGCTTTATAAGGAGCACTTAAATCCCTTTCATATACTATTTTCATTATGAGTCAAGTACTAGGTACACACAAAGGGCAGACCCCATAAATTCTCATGTCACTTAGTACTTGACTCATAATTAAAATAATATAGGATGCATACAAAAAAATATAAAAAATTCCAAAGTGATACAATTTGGAAAAAAAATTCCTTCGTCATACAATTTCAATAATCATCACTATCACCACCCAGCCACACTACCTATCCTCACCATCACAACACCATATCATCCCCATCACTCATTTCCCCTAATCGATCACACTTTCACATAAATCAAACCAATCCAACACAGAAATCCACATCTCCGACGACAAAATCAAACGGGCCTCGACATGGCTGATCAAATCAATATCAAAGTTCACTTGCATACCGTGGTCGTCGTCGATGATTCGGCATCAATACCACCACCTCTCCTCACTTTATCTCCCAAATTACATACTCTTAGCTCATGCTCATCAAAAAAGAAAAAATAAAAATAAAAAATGAAAGGTTGAATTTCATACTTTTTTCTCTCCTCTCTATATCTCAAGTTTTCAATCAAAATCAAACAAATACTGATTTTGTATCAAAGGGATTGAAGGCCTTTCGTTTTGAAAATACTCATGCTTTTTTGAAATACATAGATGGATTGTTTGAAATTACTAAGACACATGTTTGAAACGGTAGAGTGCGTCAGTTTAGAGCAAAGCAGTGTGCCAGTTCAATTTTCCTCGAAAAGTTGCTCAAAATCAAACCAACAACAACGAAAACAAAATCACAAGAGACAAAAACAAATCCACACTCTTTGAAATTATTTTCTTCAACCAAAACGAAAACACATTTTTCAACCTTGACCTGTAAACCCACGTTTTCTCCGCCTTACTCTCTTCCTTTGATTTGGGCATTTCTTGATTTACGGTTCTTTAGGGTTTTCGTCACTAAAATGTTGTTTTGATTGTTGCACACGGGAGACATTCGTGTTGGTTTGATTTGGGATTTTAATCCCGACTCCAATCCAGGACTAATCCCATTGTTTATGGAGTTGGGGAGGGGAGAAGCGACGATGATGGCAGAGGAAGAGAGAAAGGGATGTGAGGTGTGGGAGTAGGGTAAACTTGAAATTGTATGGGATGGGAAATATTTCTCCATGTTATATAGTTTGGGAATTTTTTTTGAAAAAATTGTAAGTTAGGGTAATTTTCTGTATTGTTTTTTCAATACAGAATAATAATTCAATAATCTTATATATTAATTAATATACATATTTAATTCAAAAAATAATAATCATATGTATTATGCTTAATAATAATTTATCCTAAGTATGAACTTAACAACAAAATTTACAAAACATTTATTAAAAAAAATTTACAAGTAATTACCTAACAAATGTTAAATACTAAGAAAAATTTGTTACTATATTAAGACCGGGTTTAGGATTTTGTCTATATAGAAGAAAAAATCAGTTAGGCTGATGAGTTGCGATTACCACATTCTATGAATGCACGAAATGGGGATAAGACACATTCAGCTGATGAGCTGATTAATGTAAACTCAATCAGTATGTCACTTCCCGACATCATACCGACTTATCCCAAGTAAACTAGGAACTTTGATTTACTTTAAAGTCTATTCCTGCATTATGATTGATTTCTGATTATTAACTTGCACGATACTGTGGAGTAATTTCATAGTCAAAGGAGAGGGTTGTTTTAATTTCCCTTGTGTGAATGTAGTTGGATATTAACATGATGTTCCTAATATTATGTATCCATCCTCCAATATGTTACTCTGGGACGGTTTGTTAAATAGATTAGACTGTTATGTTATGTTCTATGCACCATTTTTTTTCTTCTGGTCTCGTATGTCCTACTTATGCACACTTAGGTCAAAGACATGTTTCATGGGTGTGCTGAAACTAGTCACCATCATTATATAACTGGATGCATTGATTAATTCCAAGAGCTAACATCGATTTTCTTGCGTAATGAATTCGTGCATTTCAACATCAATGCGTTGTTATCTCTTGTCCATTTGGACCATTTGCCATCATAATATTGTAGAAACGGGAGCGGATGACCATGAAAGGTTGGGTTAGTTTTATATTTGACCCAACTAGTTTTATTTTAACATTTTTGCAACATTAGAATACTGACCTATGTGTTGTACGATTAACGATAATTTAAATATAATTTTATCTATTTTATTTATTGTATCATGAAAGATTGTTTGTCGTGAGTTCATAAAGATCTTCGTTTACAAGAAGAGAGGACAAATAAATTCTTAAAAAAAAGTTGATTATGACATCTCTAAGTCTGCAATCTCTTTATATCCATCTTTATGTTGCAACATCTCCTATTATTTATGTTAGATTTTATGTTACATGTTATTAACTTGTTTCATGTTTTGTCTCAGCTTGTAGTTTCTTCTTCACAAGAATCTATTTTTTAAACATTCAACAGCATCAAAGACCGAATGGAAAAGTGAAAAAAAAAAAAAATATCAAAACGAATCTCATGTCACATCCCATTTTGTTGAGTTTTTCGGTGAGATGGAAGTAAACAAAATGGAAGGAGTAAATGATAGCACAGTACATCTCACAAAAAACATATTCAGGGTTATGATAATTTTAAGTTTTGACACTACCTCTAGTGCAAGTCTCCCATTCAAAATTTACCCTTCAATTTATCTATCCTTAGTTCTTATAAGTTAATTCCAATTTAATTTTACCCTAAGAATCGAAAAATGATAAAATTGATAGTACATGTTGACACAAGCAAGACTTGAACCAGCAACCATGTATTTTCCACCTTTCTAACTAACCACTTGATACTTATGATTTTCCACTTTCCAACAAAATTTATTTATTTCTTAAATGTTGTTAACTTAATGCTTTTATGCACACACGTCATAAATTAGACATTGTACATCCATAGATCGCATTATAACTTCAAAATTCACAACTAAATAACTTATTTCAAACATTATCCACAATGAACAATCCATAATTCGTCTAGAGAAGTATATTAAATTTTGGATCATTACAACACCAGACTTGATAGATATTTCTTTTGCAGTTCCTTACTCTGGTTCAGATCGATTGCAATAAGATTTTATATTTTATGTAATGAAATAAACTCATGTACTTCCTTTCTTGAATTGAATTTTTTTTGGTAATTATGTTTATTTAAAATATTTACAGATAATTACAAATAGGAGAAGAATATACATGTATAGCGGATTGTGTCACGGCTCATACTATTCTTCAAAATAAAAGATATTTCTCTCATTTAACATTAGTAAAAATTAATATTGGCACAATACCTGAAACCGTATATTTAATCAAGGGATCAAGAATAGAAAAATTAGTGCTTCCAAATGGTATTAAATTCCTTATAAAAGATGCTTTGTATTCCTCAAAATCTAAAAGATACTTCATGTTGCAACATTGATGCGTGTTAGGCCGACAATCTACCCCAAGTATTTTCCTTTACAACTCATATTTAGTCAAGAACCAAATATTTAACATTTATGAGTTTTTGGATGTGTTATGTATGTTCCAATCGCACCACCACAACGAACAAAGATGGGTCCCCAAGGTAAACTTGGGATTTATGTTGGCTTTGATTCTCCCTTTATAATTCGATATCTCGCACCATTGACTGGAGATGTGTTTACGGCAAGATTTATATATTGTCGTGTTAATGAAAATGAATTCCCAAAATTAGGAGGAGAAAAAAAAGAGAGAAGGTGCACATATTTCACCAAAAGTTCGGTATGAAATCTGATGAAATCATCATTACTGTCCTCTAAGGATCCTCATACTAATTAATGCGAACATGAAGTTGAACGGATTATTCATATACAAAGTAACGTAAATGTAATGTCTGACTCATTTATTAATGCAAATAGGATAATCAAGTGAATCAAATACCAACTGTGAATGCTCTAACCAGAATTCAAATACCAAGTGAACCAAATATTGACAAAACTCTAGAAAAGTATAAAGCTCGCCTGAAACGAGGTGGACCCGTTAGTGTGAAGGATACATATTCTCGAAAAAGAAAATTGAAGGGTAATGATATTCTTGAAGAAGTCATGCCAATCGATAAATCCATAAACTAGTTGATGAAAAGAAAAATAACTAATGATACTAATGAGGATACTATCAAGAAACAACCACCTATAAATGAAGAAATCTCGATTAAGTTTACTTATACGCATTTCTGTGGGACAAAAATGAAATCTACATAGATGATATTTTTACTTATAATGTAGCATTAGATATCACGAATCAAAATGAGGATCAAGAACCATGTAGTGTGAATGAATGTCGACAAAGAAATAATTGATCAAAATGAAATGAAGCAATTCAAGAACAATTGGATTCGTTGGCTAAACGTGAAGTTTTTGGATTAATAGTCCAGACATAACAAAATATCAAACCGGTTGGATATAAATAGGTGTTCGTTTGAAAGTAAAATAAGAAAGGATAAATTGTGAGATATAAACCACGCTTAGTTCCCCCAAGGTTTTTCACAAATACCGGACAATCATTATAATGAAACATATTCTCCCGTGATGGACGGATTACGTTTTGTTTCTTAATTAGCATGGCTGGTTTAAGATGTCAAGTGACACAATCACGTAACTTGTATTCGATCAAATTATAACGGGCATTATATTATATGAATTAAAACAATCTGGCCGAATATGGTATAATCGTCTTAGCAAGTATTTGTTAAAACAATGATATATAAATGATAAGACATGTCTCTGTGTTTTTACCAAGAAATCAAATTTTGGTTTTGCTATTATCGTCGTATATGTAGAAGATTTAAATATCGTTGGTACTCTAGAAGAGATCAAATAAACCAACGATAGAATTTGAAATAAGAGATCTAGGTAAACAAATTCTTTCTTGGTATACAGATTATCCACTGTAATTTTTATCCATCAGTCGATATATATGGAAAAAAATTTAAGTCATTTTTATATGGATAAAGCTCACCCGTTAAGTACCCCAGTGATCGTGCGATCACTTGATGTACAAAAAAGATCCGTTCCGATCAAGAAGATGAGGAAGAATTACTTGGACCACAAGTTTCATATCTTAGTGTCATTGGTGCCCTAATATATCTCGTTAATTATACAATGTCAGATATTGCATTTGCTATTAACCTATTAGCAAGATTCAATTCTTTACCAACTAAAAGACATTGGAACGGAATAAAACAAATACTATGTTATCTTTGTAAAACTACGGATATGAGTTTATTTTATTCGAGGAAAATAAAATCACATCTGATTGGATATACAGATGCGAGATATTTATCTGATCTACATAAAGTTAGATCGCAAACCGAGTATGTATTTATCTATAATGATGTGGCTCTATCGTGGAAATCCACAAAATAGACATTAGCTACTGCATCTTCAAATCATGCCGAATTACTTGCTTTTCATGAAGCAAATCGAGAAGGAACGGCTTCAATCTATCGTCCATCATATCCAACATTCATGAGAATTATTATAAAGACAATCCTACTGTAATGTATGAACATAATGCAGCATGCATTGTACAGCTTAAAAAAAGATACATAAAAGGTGATAGAAATATATACCTCTAAAAATTTTCTTTGTGCATGATCCTTAAAAGATTGGAGACATAAATATCCAACAAATTTGATTCAGTGCGAACTCGACAGATCTATTCACAAAGACACTTCTTAAAACAATTTTTGAGCTACTCAAACACAAAATTAGGATCCGACGACTCAAATATCTCCCCGGCTAAAGACACCACAATGAAGTGAGCTACTTTTGGAGGGAAGATTGCAATATTTTTCTTTCGATCAGGTTTTTATCCCAATGGGTTTTTCCTGACAAGGTTTTAACGAAGTAGTCATATTCTATAATCAAATGTGAAATATATTAGTATAAAATTTTGTTACTGTTTTATCATCCAAAAGAGAGAGTTAAAGTATGAAGTGTTAAATAAGGAGAGGTGAGGTAGGTATGGCTGACAAGCCAGGTACCAAAACTCTACCCCACTTACTTCTATGGTACTATACGATATTTGGTAATATATGTTGTCATATGCAGTGTCGGTCTCATTTCGTGAATAAAAGGAGCAATGCTTTCTTCCCAATCTCATTTCGTGAATAAAAGGAGCAATGCTTTCTTCCGAATGTACTATAGAGATTTCTCAAAAGTATCAAGTGAATACAATTGGGTGTATGCATTGGCACTGTACGAGTATTGGGAGAGTTGTTCTTATAATTTGGTGTGTATATATATATATATATATATGGGGATATGGGGGCTGCTTTTAAATCAGCCAAGCAGGATGCAACTCTTTGTAAATTTAAAACATTACTACCACTTTTTGAAATTTAAAATTTAAAAACAATTAATTTTAAACAAAGATTTGAATGGGACTACAATCGATTTGGCCGATTTAAAAGCAGCCCCCTTTCTTCGTGTGTGTGTATATATATATGGGAAAAGAGGGACTGCAGTAACTTCAGCTTACACATTGCAGTCCCCCTCACAGTTTTAAAAAATCAATTTGTGTTCAAAATTTTAAAAT
Organism: Drosera spatulata; assembly: GCA_035668315.1. Lineage (NCBI taxonomy): Eukaryota > Viridiplantae > Streptophyta > Magnoliopsida > Caryophyllales > Droseraceae > Drosera > Drosera spatulata. The sequence goes on from JAOVYX010019774.1 coordinate 33,209, forward strand.
TTGAACTTGTTAAAAAATGATAGTTATTATTTAAACCTGTTAGAGCTGCAGCTACAGAGGGCCCCATTTTCTCTATATATATACACACACATACATACATACGGTCTGGTAGGACTAATTTTAAATCAGCCTACTAGTTGATTTTACTAGTTTCAGAAATACATTTGACTTGTTCTGTTAATACAAAAGAATAGTTCTGTATTTTCTTCTTACATTTCAGAATAAGCAATTGTGCTGAAATAACAAGTCATACAAGCTTCAAAAACTAGTCTGTTGCAGCTAGTAGGCTGATTTAAAATCAACCACATATTTTCGATATATATATATAGAGTTTGGGATGGACTCATTAAAATTGAGAAGAGAAGAGGAAGAGAAGAACGACGCAAAGGAATAGGAAGAAATAGGGTGCAGAAACAGTGAAATTTTTGGGGTTATTATCATCGTTGTGATTGGTACATAATTTTCATGGCTTCATATATTCTCGATCGATCTGATATCTTTATTCCCATCATTCAATTCTTATTTGGTTCTTGATATTATTGGTTCCGTTCACTATTTGATTTCCTGATCTTCTTTTGAATTTCTAGACTTTATTAATAATATTAATGGGTACCCATAATATAAATCTAATCGTTTTGTTTTTGTATATCTTTATTGATGGTTTTATATATAGATTAATCGATTCATTAATCTGAACAGTGACAGAGGAATTGATGGATTTATAATGTTTTGTATTTGTTGGTACGTCCAAGTTTTTTTATGATATTTGGACATGTTGCACATGGAAGTGGACATAGTCCCCAGTTATACCCATGGTTTTTGGCAAAAGACCTTCAGGATGAGCCAGTATGAAAATTGATACTGATATATGGTCACTTGTTCAAATTGCGAATTCGATACATTTTTCTTGGTTTTTGATATACTCCAGATTCTTATACCCTTGGCTCGGCGTGGTAACGTTTGGCTTATGAAATTTATTTCTTTGAATAAGACTTCTCTGGCCTCTCAGTCACGGTTACTACTATTAGGTTTGCACTCACTTGTACTTTGTTTTGTTCATTATTCTTCTGATTTTATTTCAAGGAATCACTTGCTAAATTAAGGGTGATTGAACTATGTGTTGGGAGCTCATGGGATTATAAGTGATCTTAAAGGTGCACAGATGTATGTAAAAAGTAAACCTACCAGTTATGTATTGTAGCTATGCGATTTAACATATTAACTACTAAGATTGACGTTATTTTGTTTTGATTATAATGGCTTACATGGATTATGTGTTCATTTCATAATTCACTTGCCATCACGTCATTGGAGAATGGGAGCATGACAGAATGAATTGAAGATGCTCGTGCTTTTGGCCTAAGTCACACTCTAAGTGATATATAGTAGAGCTCTTAACCACCCAATCAACGCAAACCCATTATAAAGATTGCTTGAACCACAATGATTCAGCGGAAGATCTACACATATTAAATCACAAAAAAGCATCATTATACGCTCAGATCGCGAAGCCATAAAAATCTGGTTGATCCGACAATGAGAACTACAGATCGCGAACGCATTTGCATAACCAGGTCTACGTCAAATTGAATTGACCAATTCCAAAACCGAACCTATCATCATCATCATCGATGACTGACATCCAAAAACAGAACAACAAAAACACCGATATTCGTTCGCATGATCATTGACACTAAAGAAACGCAACCACAACGGATCAAACGAAATCAATCTCACCGTCTAAATCAGCGCTGGAAACCACCGAAATCGCCCTAGACGAACTCCCAATTCAGCGTCGACGGCGTCAGAGATGGTCGTCGGCAACCATTGCAATCATCGGTGGCATCATGGATTGCTAGGGTTTGTTGAGAGTAAATTGAAACGAGAGCAGACAGAAAGGGGTAGAGAGATATTCATAGGAAGTGAGGGGGGCTATGCCTTCGATGCGGATCGTATCCATCTCCAACGGTGGGCAAGCTGCGTCGGATTAAAGCAGACTTGGATTTGGTGTGCGTTACTGTTTAATTTTTGTTTTATTTTTTGAGAAAATTTCACCTTGTATTTTTATTGATTTGAACATGATCATCCATGTGAGTTTTAGAAATAAGACAAATAATATCTGAATTTTGAAAATAAGATAATAATGTGTAAAAAAATTAAGGGATTAAGTATCAAAATGAAGGTTATAAAAATATCTATATAATTCAAAAATATAAAGATTTAAATATTCTCGATTTAAGATGATTAAGTGTATTTTTCTCTTATTTTTTCGCTACTTGCCGTTGGGTGTGAACGTTCCTTATTGGGCCGTGATTTTATGGGCCTTGTGGTTTGGACTTCGAATTTGTGTTTTAAGGAGGGCCCAAATACTATGTAATGTTTGTATAGTTGGCGCTCGTTGCAAGGTTATGGCCATGGAAGAATTAAACTCAAACCTTATTGGTGTAATTATTTTAAAATACCTATTAAATTTTCATCTTATATATTAGTGTAAAAATAAAATAAAAATGACACCTTTAGATATCCAAATAAAATTTGATTTACAATTTGGTACACATTCACATGGAATCTCCACTTCATCCTCCCTTTGACCCAACCACACCCCTAAACTATCCCAACCCACCCCCTTAAGCTAATCCTTTCTAACTCAAACCCTCATCAACCGGCTTCCTCCCCCACTCAATTCAGGACCATGAGCCGAGCCACTACTGTCACGATTTTCATCCAACCGTTGCAATTCATCATTTCAAACTTTCCCCAATTTTTCCACAATTTATCAATTCAACCACGATTTCCGTCGACGAAAAATAAGACGATGACGATAAGCGGCGGAAGACGATGAGTGAACAACCCAAAGAGGCGAAGACGACAAAGACAAGAAGCTCGAAGATTAACAGGAAGATGATGACAAAGACTATGAAGAATGTCGCGAGGATGGCTGAAGGGAAGAAGACGACGAAGACAACAAAGACGACGAAGATTGAAATTCGACACTCTTACAAACCCGGTGTGCGATTTCTTACTTTAGTATGAAGGTGGACGAATTGAGGGGTGTGATGTCGGATGCATGTCGCGTAAAGATAAGCTCGACTCCCTTTTCTCATTTTTTACACATGCCGAAACTTATGATGTGTTGTGCACGGCTTAAAGCGATTCTAGATCGCTAACGACCCTGTGGGTATTGGTTTGGGTGAACGGAATACATTTGTTCCACTAACTGTGGAGCACATTTCGTTGATAGTTGGTTTGTCGGTGATTGGTGTGAATGTGAAGGGCAACCTCAAAAGCAAGACTTTTGAACGACTCTTTTGTGCGACGGAGAAGATGGCGAGGAGAACGGAGTTGTGTGAAAAATTATTTTAGTTGGCCGCTGGGGAAGATGAGGATACAGCCCGTGATTTTGCTAGGGTTTTCGTGTTGTTTGTTTGCTACTGTGTTTTATATTCGAAGACCACCTTTTACACTCTATATTTCATTTTCGATTATGTTGACGATTTGAAAAAGATTGGAGAATATGCTTGGGGTAGGGCGGTTCATAGATATCTTGTTGACGCCATATACAAATATAAGGCGCTGGTAAATGCAGCGACCAAAGGGAAGAAACAGAAGGGGGATGGAATGATTCCGAAGATCTTTTATGTCGAGGGATGTTCCTTTGTTGTTTTGATATGTAAATATTCTGTGAACCTTTTGTTTTTGTGGTATAAACTGCTGTTTATTATCCCGTGCACTGGATTTTGATCAGTTGTGAACTGTTATTGCATGTAAAAATTCTGTGAACCATTTGTTTTTGTTTTATAAATTGTTGGTTATTTTTCTATGCATTGGATTTTGATCAAATGTAAACTGTCTTGTTAGGTATGGATATGTGAGATTCTGGAAGACATCATCGTGTAACCAACGGATCATGTAAGAATCCTTAGGATGTACCGTTGGATGGAGACGAGTGTTGCTTCTTTACCGGAGACGACCACCCAATTGCTTTCTCAAGTGAGGCCATATGAAATTACGGATATCCAACCAAGCAATGAGGAGTATCGAAAGTTGATGGTTCGGAAGATCAATACCAAGAAGACCAAAAAGTCTAAGGTAACTGTGATATCCTTTTTAATGTAATGTAAGTTTTCTTTTTTATCTTTTTTTATATGATTGATTAATACTATGATTTTATAGGTGAGAATGAGTGAAAAGGATATCCTCGAGAAGGATGTGAGTGAGAAGGAGGACGAGAAAGATTTTGTTGAGACTGAGGGTACTGATTTTGTTGAGGAAAAGGGCTATCAATATGATGCAAAAGATTTTGATGGCTATGAGGATGAAAAGGTTAAGGATGATGAGGAAGGAAAAGAGGTCGAAGTGGACAAGGTTGAGGTCCCTGTTGATGAAGGTAGATTTTAGTTTTGGTTTGTGAACAAACTTTTCTGGTTATGTAAATTGTAAGCATTATTTTGAGTGAATTATGGTTTTAATGATTTGTAAACTGTAGAACAATGTCTTATGACCTGTACACTCATGTCTTATAAACTGCAACATAAAGATTTGTGAATTTTTTAATTTTCTATTGATTTTTTTTAATTTTTTGTGGGTTTGGGAGAACATGATTTGTGAAATAATTTTTTACTGATTTTTTTTAATTTTTTATGGGTTTAGGAGATCATGAACTGGATGTTGGGAATGATACGGAGATGGTTGAAGAGAAAGTGGATGAGGAGATGGTTGAAGAGGGAAATCTTGAAGAGAAAAAGGTTGAAGATCCACAGGATATTGTGCAAGGTATATTGGAGTTCATCAAACTTCAACTGAGCCAAGATGAAGGTGATAACGACGATGAAAATGATGTTGTTTGTGGTATGAACTGTCATTTTTTTGTTGTTGAAGGGTGGAAAGCTGTTGAAATTGTCTGTGTAATGAAATCTGAAAAAGGAGAGGAAACAATTGTGCAGATTGTGAAGAGACGGACTCAAGCTGGTTTTAGAAAAGAACCCCTTTGGCCGAATGACCCCCGCAAAACGGAGAAGAGAAAACGTAAGACAAAGTGTGAACTCATTGCCTAAACACAAGAAAGGGAAAAGTGCATTGATTGCTCAAAAGTTCACTGACGGAGTAAAGAAGTTCTCATGAAGAAATTTACTTGAGGAGAATGACGGAAATTTCCTTGTGAAATTTCTCACTGAGTTTACGATGAGGTAAACCAAAACTTTATGACGATGTATACTGAGGATTTTGATAGTTCGGTTTGATAGATGTGTAATATTCTTTCAATTGTTTTCAGCGAGATTGTTTGGATCCTTCCTGACAGCAAAGGAAGAGACGATTTGACTAGAAGAGAAGTGTGGTACGTGCTGCAAAACCAACGTAATTCATGAACTGCTTGTGTTTTCAGGGTAATCTTGGGAAGAGATTATTGGAGGACAAGGTTAAGAACATAGCTTGGGATAAAGGACAATTTCGATGAGAGCAATGTTATGTCTCGTACGTATAAGATTTGGCTGAGCAGATGTTCGAAGGATTTATCGTCCTCTCGTTATGTCTTTATCCCGCTGCATGATGAGAGAGGCTTTCATTGGAGTCTTTTCGTAGTGGATACAAAGTGTCGTGAAATTCGTCATTATAATCCGTTGTGAATTCATGGTGGTACAGAACTAGCAATGGCAGCTGCAAAAGCGATAGAATTGTTTTACCAGGTCGATAAATTAAAGGTGATTGAAGATAGAGAGTGTCGATAGTAAGACGATGGTCATTCATGTGGTGTCTTTGTTTGCATGTGGGTGGAGCATTTCTTGTTGAATACGTATGACCTGTTACCTGTCGAAACATTCACCTCATGAGAGGTAAGATAGCGCTAAGGATCCTACGACACAAAAATTCGGTTTATCTAAAGGATAAGCTGGATACTGAGGAATGATTGATACTACAACCTGTTATGTGAATGTTATGTATGCATGGTGTTAATTATGACAAGTGTGAACTATTTTTATTCGCATTGTGAACTGTTATTTTTTTCCCACTGGAAGGAATGACACATAAATAAAAGTGCCAACTTAAATTAAAGGACATTATAGTTCATATGATTTCCTTGACATAGTTCATTAGATATTAAGATATAACCCCTTTGTTCCTTGACATAGTTTATATGATGTCCTTCATACTTAGTGTAAAGTTTCCTTCATCCTTTATAGTTATTTCCTTAACATTTGATTTCCTTCATACTTATATTAAAGTTTCCTTCATCCTTCATAGTTGTTTCCTTGAAATAAGATTTCCTTCATCCATTGTAGTTATTTCCTTGACATAGTTCACATGACTTCATTTCATATGTGTTGATCATTTCTTTTCATTACTATTCCAACTAGATTTGATGTGGATATGAACTGCATAATAGCTTGCTACATGAAATCAAATTATGGTTTAAAACCATTATATTATCATAAATATGTAAAAATTTGATGATTTAAACAAGTATAATATTACGTGTTTATAACTGTTAACTGTAAATTCGAGCCTGTGAACTGTAAGTCTTCATTATGTGAACTATTCGAATTCACTCTGTGGACTGTAATTTTTCATCATGTGAACTGCACGTCTTCATTATGTGAACTGTTCAAATTCACTCTATGACTTGCAAGTTTTCATCATGTGAACTGTATGTCTTCATTATGTGAACTGTTTAAATTCACACTGTGAGCTGTAAGTCTTCATCATGTGAACTGCATGTCTTCTTTATGTGAACTGTTCAAATTCACTCTGTGAACTGTAAGTCTTCATCATGTGAACTGCATGTCTTCATTATCTAAACTGTCTTCCAAACCTTACAAATATTTGAATATCGACTCGACATAACAATACAAACATAACTTTAACTACAACTAGTCACCGTTAAAGGGGTTCTGACAGGTTCGTCGGTTGTGAACGGGTCTCCTATACCGATTACATATAATTTATCGCGTATTAACCATTGAGGGTATCCTCCTAGTTCTCCTGTGTCAAGTTTGAACTGGAACACTTGGTGCTCTAATCTCTATGAGATGCAATGGTACAACAGGTTGTGGTTCATGTGGAATTAGGTTGATTACCTCCCTGTAAGTATTCCTATACATGTCCACCATAAAATATGGATCACAATATTCATGAACCTGTTTTGCCTTCGCCTCAATAACTGCACATGCATGACGACACGGTAGTCCATACACTTCCCATTCTTTACAAGAGTTGGTCCTTTCTTGAAGATCTACAACATAACTCGAGCCCTTATTAACCACTTCGAATTTGCAAAAGGTTGCAACATGTAGCCGTAAGGCACGACCCTCCTCATAGTTTTTTGTCACTTTTTTCTGTGGGACTATGGTCAATATAGTAGCTCCATCAAGGTTGGACTCACATCTTTCATGCGTAAAAGTCATAATTTGCACATGAATTTCGTCAGCCATGGCGTCAACCATGGCAGTGATTGGAAGATGACGTGCGACTTTAATCCAACTATTAAAACTCTCTGCAATATTGTTTGTCATGATGTCCCATCGTTTTCCATGAAAAAGCGAATTCGTTCAACACTCAGGATGTGATTCGACAATGAAAATTCCTTGTCAAGTTCATGGTTGTCACTATCTTGTTGATGTTTTCTTCGAAGACTGGAATTGTCAATGCATACGCAACGGTTTTGAAAACAGAGCACCAATGATTCTTGTTCAGATAGGGATATTTTGTGAGGACCTGCACATTCAAACCATGCACTATAAACCAACATTATCATGAACTGTAGAACACGATAAACATGAACTATAAACAAAGTTATCATGAATTGTAAAACAAGACAAACATGAACTGTGAACCACGACAAACATGACATGTAAAACAAGATAAATATGAACTGTAAAGAAAGGTAAACACGAACCATAAACCAAGGTATATATGCGCTGTAAACCATAGTTATCATGAACTATAAACTATGACAAACATGAGCTGTAAGGCACAGTAAACATGAACTATGAACCACAATAAACATGAAATGTAAACTTGTTACGTCCTTCTCGAAATTCAAGAATTATGAGCTGTGATATGAATTTATGAACTGTAAATTTGTTACCTTCTTCTTGAAATTGTCCACAAGGTGTCTTAGGTAGTATGAGTGTTGGACAGTAGGGAAATATCGAGGAATGGCATTCCGTAGTCCGATGTGACGATTTGAAAAGAATACATATCTGTTCCATGCTACCGCATTAAAGGGTAGCAAACATCGTCCGAGCTGATCGCAGAACCAAGCCCAATTATCATTATTTTGAGCTAATACAACTGGAAGTGCAATAGAAAAAAAATACCGTTCTGTGCATCTAGCCCCGTCGCACTCAAAAGAGAACCACGATATTTCGATTTGATGAAGGTACTGTCCATAAATATTACAGGCCTACAACTTCGAACAAAGCCAAGCAGGGATGCCCTAAGAGCCACGAAGGGACGAATGAATTGTTTTGTCACAGTATCCACCTCATTCTCCCAAAACTTCCAGGATTGGCGAGCTTTAAATTCTTATAGTATGTACGTTACTGATCGAATGAGCATCATGCTCTGCCATGAATCTCCTCCAAAGCGTGCTCCTTTCCTCGCCAAGTATGGTGATACCGTAGTTGAACGCCATATCTTTCTTGAATTTTGTTCATGATCTCAACTGGTCGTGAACTCGGTGTATGTCGTAACTTCCTTTTCACTAGATTCGACACCTAAACAGACTTAACTTTTGGATGTCCTTGATCTACTAAGCCAATCTCACAAGTATGAGTGAGATTGCACTTCCTTATAGTAAACTCCTTGTCTCGCTTTGATTTTGAAGCATAAACACGCCATTTGCAGTTCTCATGTGTGCAAGTCACCGTTATCTTCTCCGAAGTGGTTTTCTTGAACTGGAAATCCCTTCATACAACAACGCTGTAGTTTCTTATGGCAGCTCGGAACTCGTCAGGGCTTGCAAAAACCTGACCAATACCTCAAATGTAATCATGCCATAACTCGATAGAATTATTCTCGAGGATAGGTGTCGTCACAGCACTGGGACTTTCATCCACTCCAGACCTGGACAAATATAAACAAAAATCAAGACAACCAATCTGAAGTGCATATGAACTGCCCATTACTTATATATGAACTAAATAACATAGACCTGTGAACTGTTTTTTGAACTGCATACGATGAACTACGAATTATGAAAGACCTTATCCTCCAGTCATGAACTGAATATAGACCAATTATGATACTGAACGATTTTATGGAATGAGAACTACAAATTATAACAAGATGTGAACTGCATTATTATAAATAGTGGACCAACAACGAGTTTATATGAACTGCATCTTATTTACAATTGAAGAACTACTTCGCATCTGGAGGAACACTAGACGAGCTTTTTGGAGGCGGAGTTGGTGGTGTTCTCCTCATTGCTTCCATCTCAATAACACCAATTTTTACACACGCGCATACATGCAACATGTTCGTGACATCGTCCTCCGTAGCGAGAGTAACATGACTCCAAATCTGAGGTGCAAAATACCAAACAACCACCGTCGTAGTATTAATGTGTTGACACTTCTTCATCAACTGCTCATACACGTTTACTAGCGTCATTGATATGAGAATTTGCACAGAGAAACATTCGTCTTCGAACATGCAAAGCGCACCTACTTCTACGTCGAGTGCTTCTGGCATGTCCTCATATTGCATATCCATAGCTCTAAAGAAAAAGAGTTCAAGATCAAGACATCACATTTGTCGATTTTACAAAAAAAAGAAAAGAAAAAAAAATATGAATATATGGACATTCAGCGAAGATACAGAGCAAAACAAATTCATACACCCCGCTCAAAATTGAAACTTCATACACCTGCTCAACATAAATCCAACCATTTTAAACTATTTCTGAACAATAGAAGCTTACCGAGCAATATCGAGCAAATGAACAAACTTGGACTTAAATGGTGGCTTCGATGAATTTGACCAAATGCTATGCTGAAATGGTAGTGGTCAGACTTGAGGAAGGATTCAAGAATCGGGTTGTAGTGTTTGGGTGTCGAAATGGTGTTTGTTTTGATGACGGGGAACAGAGATTTTGGTGGTTGATTTTGTGGCCGACGGGTCAATAATTGAGGGGGTGGAAGCGAGATGAATTTGAGGTGAGGTATTTAGGTTGATAAAGGGTATTTATGACTTTTACTCACTTTTAGGCACCAAAATGTAAATGAAATTTGTAATGGGTACTTAAATGTGCCATCAAACATTTTAACTATCAAAGTGTGATTGAAACTTCCCTTAGGCATTTTAGTGTAATTTTCCGAATCTTATTTGTGATGAACAACTCTCTATTAATTGTTTTGAAATATTCATGATGATCGACTCGGATCAATGCTATTGGAAAAGAGCTTGCGCTTCTAAATATGTTAGATACGGAGATCTTGGCATAATTTTTGTATTTTATGATGTGTAGGTCTTGTGTAAATTATTTTCCTAAATCAAGTATCATGTATAGCTAGGACTAGGGAGAGGCATGCTACTAATATAGTGGCCAACCTTTTATTGTTTTTATCCGAAAGTTAAAACATAGATTCACTTCAAGCTCCATATCTGAATCCTAGCTCCATTTCTAAATCCTATTTATCACAATAAAAAGAGATACATATATTTTGTTAACTATCATATGGCTTATCGAATACCGAAGTGTTATGATTCAGGGAAGAACGTAAGGAAGAAAATTTGCCCAAATCAGGCTGAATAGGATATACATGTGGACTAAACTCAACTGTTTATCTAAAAGCTTAAGCTCATGAGTTATGGGTTATTCACATATATATTCTATTTTTTTTCTCCACGGTCGATGTGGATAAATCTACTCACACATATTTTCAACAATCTCTTCCTTATGTGTGAATCCATCCACATCATTAACTCTTCTGTGAGTTTGAATCCATAGATCTTTCTCCCCTCACAACTTGGACTATACCACCTGATTACCTGATCAACCCAACTTTGCGAAGGCAGCGATGCAACCTGGGGATCCTTATTCTGTGCATCGGGGCCTACCTGTCCAACCCAATAATCATGGGCTCTGATACTACTGTTATCATTTAGGGAAGAGCCCAAGAAAGAAAACTCATCCAAATCGAACCTGAATAAAATACACATATGAACTAAACTCAACTATTAACCCAAAAATACGAAGTAGATTTGTCATAACTAAGATTAGTGTGAGGTAGTGATTGACGTGATATCGTAAAAGGGAAAGTCAAAGGAAAGAGTTCGAGTAATTTCGAGAGAATTCATATCGTCAACACTATCAAAATGTTTTTGATACTTGCGTATACAACTTGTAGATAAGATCAGCAACAGTTGTTATATAACGATATATATAGAGGTAGACGTTTTACTTTTGGGTTGGGCCGTTATAAGTTCTGATGTATGTGCATATGTAATGTATCAAGCGACATCACTTGATGGTCAACTTTTATTTTAGTCGTTGAGAATAGCTGATTAAATTAGTAAAAGGGAAAAAAAGAAGAAGAACATATGCATGCATCTCACATTTATGCGTCAACACCATTTTTTTCTCGATAGTTAAAACAAAATGAATTCATACATCACGATCCTCAACAGGATCAAATTTCAAATAAAAAAAAGGAAAAAGAAAAAAGAACAGCAATACATTGTCGGCTCACAAATCCGCAAACCATGTCGACCTTGTTGCCCCAATACACCGTCTAAAATTAGCAAATGGTGATGGTGATTCATAACTAGGACGCTATCTCAGATTCTCAAAAAGCAATCATGATGTGTCTAGTTAAACTTTCTATCGTTGTGATAATATAAAACAAAAACTGACTTTTTAGAAATATTTCTATCGGTGATGTCTGTATACAAGTAACTTGATCTACAAACACAGCGGAATGTATATATAATCAACTTGTGTATATAATGCAACTTAGGAGCCAACTTTATTTTTCTAAGGAACTTATAAGGTCCACTCTAGCTATTATTGTTCCCATAAGTTTGTGCGTGATTTCATTATCGCATTGTGCGTCTTAACTAAAACTTTCTCTCCCCGGCCTAGGCCAAGGTTTATGACAAAGCTTCGAGCTCCCTTATTTTGATTATTTTAACCTCTGAGACCACGTTTTCTCTATGTTAATAAGTTGCTATGTTATACGTACAGTCTCACATAGGGCGGGGATAAATCCTTACAAAAAGAATAGCACAAGAGTAAATTAGGCATTTGTAGTATATGATATACTTCTTCTGTCCCATGAAAACCCGAATACTTTTTAAAATGATATTATTAAACACATATTTGATAAAATACGTTCTAATACCAAATAATGTCCGATTGTCTGTCACATAAAAAAACAGACCTTAACTTATTAATTACGATTAATGTTTTTCGATAAATTTACGTATCTTGACAAATCCTCACTAATCTCACATTGCGTTTTTTTTATGAACGAAAGGAGTATATGCATTTGTATATCTTTATGATTAGTTTTCTTACCTTGTGCGATATGGGTGTGTATTTATATCAATGGCCCCCAATCCCTCAACCTTTTGAATGTTGTTTGTGTCAAATTCGGGTAAGAGGTCTGAACTCGGGAGCCCAAACATTTACATGGTGGGCTGTTGGTGTTTTAGGCCCTGATCCTGACACGGAAGCCTGCACATACCAAAAATAAGAAGTTCGATTAGTCGGACCCGAGATGATGTCCTCGAGGACTGGCTTTGTTGCCTAAGTCAATTTCGATCCGAAGGGACCCAAAGAAGGTTCCTTTTTGCTGCCACTATAACGGAGGACAATAGAGCTCACAAGAAAGAAAAATTATGAGCTCAAAGAAAAAGGACCGAGTTAAGAAAAGGGCTTTCCTTAAAAGGTATGAAAGCTTACTCACTCTTCCGGAGCAAAACTAAATGAAAAATTAATGGCTAAGTAGGGCTCAAAGAATCTTATCTTTTGAAAAGTAAATGAGGATATTATAATGTATTATTCCCGCTTTGCATGGTGGACACTAACCTTAGAAAGTAATTGACTTAACCGTCCATCAGATATCATGTGGCCTCTTCTTATAAGCTCTTTGGCTTAATGATGTTGGGTCTTTGATTGAACTTTTAGCCCATAAGATTCATGTTCATTGGTACCAACAATTGTCCCCCCAGTTTCCGAGTTAGAGAGTTCAGGTCTTGTAATACCCCAAAAATTTGATATTAAAAATATGCAATGTATTGAACGAAACGTATATAATCGATAACGTATGAATAAACGAATAATCGATAACGTATTAAAAGTGAACGTATAATATAACGTTAAACGAAACGTTATACATATTAACAAACGAAGAAAATATAACGTTAAATGTAACGTTATATAATCGATAACGTACGAATAAAAATAACGAATGCATAACGTTATAACGGAACGTTACGAACCTACAAATAATATAGCAAATACTTATCGTCAAAAATAACGTTTTAACGATATAACGTACGTATTTAATAAACGTACGTGTTAAATATAATAAACGTATAACGTTATAACGTAACGTCATAACGATATAATAAACGCATTGGGCTAATAAAATATTGTAATACCCGAGAATTTTGGGAGTTTTGAGATGAATATATAACGTTACGATTTTAAAATAAATCGTTGAAGGTTATATATTTAAATCTAAAAAAAATTTGATTAATTAAATCAAGTAGGACGATGGAATATTTGGGATGATTAGTTGAACGCGCCAATAAACATTACGAACAAATAACGTTACGGTATAACGTTATGAACGTTGCGCGTAAGGACTATCAATTTAATCCCAAAAGCAATGGATTATGACTCGGGAGGTCATATTTTCATACGCGGGGTAAATCTAACGATGCAAATGGATTTTTCGTGGATTAATATTACGAAATTTGGGTGAACAATGGAATGAACGAGACGTTTCGTGAACGAAACGTGGGATTAACCCACCTCACCCACCTCTCCCTTTTCTTTTCTCTCCACTCCCGCCAACTTCCTCCACCAC
>JAOVYX010019775.1:0-18003 GCA_035668315.1 Drosera spatulata
CCCCCCAAAAAAAAAAAAATTCACCAATCACAAGGAGCATTTCCGGTGGCGGTTAGAAAGTATCAACATTAGCATCACCAGTATTCCTTGATGCCAATATCTACTATCACAGTTAAAACCAAGGCAGTAATCACATCAAGACAAACAAATCCAATCCAAAAAATACACACAAAAACACATCCAAGACCCAAAAAGAGAGAAAGGAAAAATATTCGACCCACTTACAGTGGAATGAGACTGAAGACTCCTCTTCAACATCTGCTGAACAATCCTCCCACCGGCCATTCTCACCTCTCTGCCATCAAAACCCCAGACAATCGTCAATTCACCACACACATTTCACAACCCACCAAAAACACCATCAAAATTCAACAAACCCAGAACGTCAAACCCAACCCATTCCACACCAAATCCAAAACCCACATCCCAAATCCACAAAAATCAAACCCCAAATCAAAATCAATTCCAAATCAACAATCTCCCCACTCGAAATTCAACCTTTCCTCATTTCAGACTACACATAAATAAAGGGATATAACGAGAAAGGAATTGCCTGCGATGGTGAAACGATTAGATCGGAGATGAATCGATTGATGTGTGATCTTAGATGTGATTACTGCTTGTGGTCAGCACACGAATCTGGATCAGCTTCTTCGAGGATTGTAACATCAGATTCGTTCAGCGGCCCTGTCAAAACGAAACCCGCACAGAAAAATGGAGTCGCTTGTTGCTACGATTTTGAATCCTGACCATTGATTTCAATTTTTTTCACTTTTCATTTTTTCTTTTGGAAAATCTGTTGATGATTTTAATTTTCTTTTTTCTTTTGTTTTGGTTGTTCTAAGGTGATATTCGTGTTTGTGTTATAATCACATAAATTAACGTGGCACGTGATTCATTGGTTGGACTTATTGTTGGGATGAGCCAAGTTTTATCCAAAGCTACAAATCTGTACTTTCAATCACTAATCAAAAACTTATTATTCATTGCATCATATTTCACATAGAGGTATCCACGGACTTATCCACTTCATTTCATGAGTGGAAATATAGCTACGAGGAATAGCGAGACTCAGCACAAACAGTAAGAACTAATCGGACCAATCGTAATGAGTTGATCGCTTGATCAATCAGAATAAATGTTATTGCTTCGTAGGACGAAGGACTGTGATAGACATAGAATACATCGTAGATAGATGTATGTGAGATTTTGGATGAATCACTCGGTCAAAAAACATACAAAACGATGATCAAAAGAAGAAAACACTGGCAGTGGTACAACTTAACAACACTGACACAGGCCGCGCAGCGGGATTACTATTCATACTCTGTCGATCTTTCTCCTCAGATTTCCTCGCCTTCGGATTGTTCTTTCATTGGGAACCTGATATAAAGATGGGGTATCAGATGAACAAATCAAAGACGATGCGCATCTTCATGAGCATGAAAAACTCAGCAGCTTCTTGGGAAGTGTGGTATGAGACATGATCTACTGTGCTGTAAATTTTCATATTCTTTGTATCTACCGCTGTCCGGAGGCAGAACCTGGAAAAAACATCATTTCAAAGACAAATTAGGTCTTATTTGAGGGTGTTGGAGTTTTTCGACAATGCTTTGGCGCAAGTATTGGAGACTGGTTCGGCGTTTATATCTGCAGGTCGGGAATATCTTTCAGGTGAACCCAGGATAACACCCCAACATGAACTAACACGCAAAGCTTATCAATTGGAAATGAATTTTTCAATCATGGAAGGTTTACAGAAATTTTTAAAGTTTCGATAATTGGAAGTTCTCATCACTGGATTTCAGCATTTCATATCCAGCAATTACTACTAGTATTCGCTTAAGGCCAATCCCAAATTACAATCACCAACAATTGAAGCAAAGCTGTGGACACAGCACTGATTGATCAAAAGCGTCATGAATAGGCTAGCATTCACTACTGGGGCTTATCTTATGATGGGAAGGTATCAAAATAACAAGAAATCATTGGAGAAGGGAAATGGCGTTCCTGACTGAATAACTTTGAATGCCCACACTTCACCAAATAACACTTCCAAGGAAACTGAGATCCCTTTGCAGAGTTCAAATGATACACGCGGGAGAAGTGAGAAGGAAATCACTTACAGGATGCAGTAAGAACACCATTAGTCAATAGAGGCCTAGCATTCTCAACTCTGATATGTGACTTGCGTCAAGCTCTGGGATATCTTTAATTTCTCTATCTTCAACAATGTACTCCTAAAAGAGCGCCAAATAGAAAAGATCATGAAAGGTTATTAAGATATGCGTTCAACAAGACAAAACTTCGTGGTAGGACATATAATACTGAGTTTTCTAAACCAAATACTCAAAAAACCGAAAGAAATGTCAATCTTCATGAGACATACACTAGACAAGTCCAAAAAGCACATGAACAGACATTAGAATCCCACTTTCTGTCCATCAAAGGAACGGAACCAAGTTAATCTCAGTAAATAGAACGGTTCACAGGCTGCAGGCAGAAATGATAGATTGCGAAGACACTTTTGAACAAACCAGGTATGCACCAGTCAGGTAAACATCAATCTGATAGCTAATTACTGATTATATTCACTCCTTCAATCAAAATAAGTGAAACATCCAGTTAGCAGAATATGTTCTTTATCAATCTTTCCCCGTTATTTCCCATGTCTATTAGGAGCAGATAACATATTTTAAAATCCAATTAGGACCCTAAATTAGCGCTGCTTATTTTATGCAACAAAGTTTATACAGAAAGTAAACAGTAATGTGACAGAATGTGTATAACTACATGTTCGTTAATACAGCATAATACCAACTACTGCCCCCAGCTAAGCTCAAATATACCGGCTTAAAGAAAAGTGGGCTGTAGAAGAAGCCCCATTGTTGGTGTGAAGGAAACAAAAGAGAATAGATTCCAACCTTGGTTAATTCTTGTTTGGCAAGTATGTGGTAGTGGCGTTCATTAATCCTCTGCCCACATATTATGGCTATGAAAAAACCATAGAGCAAACCCACCAAAACAATAGCCAAAACTGCAGAAGTTAACAAGAGGCGAATATGCAATTAAAGGTATAATTTAAGCATTAAAAAATCAAGTAAAGAGACACATCCACAAGTTAATCTGTAAATTGATTGATAAGAACCGTAAGTTAGCATACCAGCCATTGTGTAAAACCCGTATGGATGCTCTTCGTAGCCAAACATCTCACGCAGTTCTTCACCATAAAACTTGTATACCAGTACACCCAAGAGAGCCACAATCTGCATATTAACTTACTCGGTAACTTTATGCATAACATGATTGCAAACAAGGAACTTTTAGAAAAAGATTCGGGATGAACAAAACAAGATGTGGGCTACAAGCTCAGTTCTTGTTCAATTCAATTAAAGTGCAATTGCTTCGTGTAGGAGTTTCCATTAGTTATCTATGTCAAGGAAATTATAAAATGGTCAAGTTAGATTACTATACCAGTTGAACGACAATAAAAATGGCTGCATGATCACGGGCAACAAGGGCCTGAAATTTGAATCTCAACCACCAGCGATTAGATGGTACATTTGCTCGTAATATGAACTTTGCGCGGCATTCTGTACAATGAGCAAAAGCAAATCCCTCCTGATATACGAGGAAAAGCAAAAGCAAGTAAATTCCTGTTAGGAACAAATAATCGCAGGCTGCTATACTGAAAGTAATATTTGTACAAGGTCAACCACATTTCTATCAGTTTTTTTATAGAGGAAGACAAATGAGCACACAAGCCTCATCCAACTTGTAAAATGATGAAAAAAGACTGGTATTTTATTATTTAAAGACTGAGATACTGCAAACAGGATCGATTTTTTCAAAAGTCAACAAACAAAGGGTAATGTCATAGAAAGGATACAATATTTATAAAGCACAGACGGATACGAGGATTATCACATCGTACTTTCTGGTGAATAACAGATAACCACAACTGGGTTTCCTTCAACAGTCCACAACTAGGTTTTCTTTCCATACCCCCAACTAGGTTTCCTTGCACCAATTTTCCCCGACAAGGGAGTATGCAATTGTCCAATCATGGAATTCATACACACCCGTTAACTGCCACACCAATCACCGCGGTGGGGCAGCGGGGAGTTCATGCTTCACAACATTAACTTGTTTCTAATGCACATCATGATGCCACGCAATCGCGACTGCATACCTTGGTAGATCTCCAATTGTCCAGACAAGATCTGTGCACATATTTTTGGGTGCCTTTGCAATGACAGGGTGCAATAAGGTCTTCTCCTGTCATTCCATAACAACTCATTGCATTAGATAGAGAAAAAAGAAGCTGTTCATTCTTCTTAGAACATCGAATATGCCAAAAACACCCACCAATTTGACAGAAAAGAAATTAGGCAATTAGTTCTAGCATGAAGAGAACAGAATAGATCAGAAATGTGGTCAATACCTCCATTGTCAAGGCAAATGCGACATTGTGGTTGTTCCGAATTGATTACAACATTAACAAAGCTACTACTTTCGTCAGGGCTGATATTTTCAGGGTCATTATCCAGCGCTGAAGCGTCCCCTTCAACAGTTCTTATTTCACGAAGGGGTGCAGATTCGTCAGATTCTTCCAAACTACGCCTTTGAGGTAAAATGGGGTCTGTTTCTGAGCTGTCTTCACTCTGGCTTTCATTCCCTACTAACTGCATTGCGAAGCCCACCAGTTAGGACGCAACATCCAAAGTCATTCCACAAGTTATTGTGCCCACCTACCATCTCAAGTTCTCAGCAACAAAGGAACCTGAAGAAGAAACGATGTATCTGAATAAGTGGCAAAATCCAGATTGATGTCAATAACATTTGAAGGAAACCTATAGACCACCAACATTCTCAAAGACCTAAAGAGTCGTGTAAACTCATGTCAAACTCCAACACTCATCAGACTCCTCAACACTTTTATACATTTTGAAATGTTTCCAACATCTAATGCATTTGATATGGAGTTTAAAACCACATACTTTGGCTGGTAGATGCCGTAACACTGATCCTCCCTCACATCAGTGAAGCAAATTAGTTCTCATGTGCATATCTACATCTATCTAATCTACGGATATACAAAAGCAGGTTCTAATGTAACATGAACTACATATTTTGTAAAAGTATGTGTTGATGTGTCACGTTGTATGGTGTTGCACGTCCATATCCATGCCACATATGATGGAACTTCCCGACTGAGGAACACATTAACACAAAGCAATGCCAATCGACCAATCCGCCAATCGGGAACATGTAAAAAAATTTTATAATCTTGGGCAATTATTATCACAAGAAGTTCACAACTCATACAGCTTCAAGGGTATCTACTCCTTCGGATATACAACTAAATGAAAGAGCAATGATAGTAGCGATATTCTTCAACCACGGTAATGCGGAACAAGTTCGTTTTTAAGTGACTACTAGAAGACATTGTCTTTAAACCTGTCCTTTATGTAGCTTTGAAGCCAATGGTTTCTTTGAAGAGAATAAGGCAGAGGTGAAAAGTAGTGGTGCCAAGGAAGAGGAATGAAGCCATCGAAAAGAAAATATAGAAGTTGAAGTACTAGAATGAAGCCTAACATACAAGAACAATTGGTCGCCTCTCGATCTATTGAATTCGTCGATTTTTAGATGAGACCTCCACCTGATTTTCTCTTCACAGATATTTTCACCAATGCTTTTCGTCATCATCTTCATCAATACGGCGCACTACTTCCAGCAGATCAGATCAATCTCCCTGAAGATCCTCCATTAGACCAGGTTTCTATTTGGCTTCTTTCCTTTCTGATTTCCATTTCGATGCTGCAATCGAAATAACGTTTCCCTATTGAATTTTGATTGTGGATCCTACGAATTTCGACATCATAAATCATGAATTCCTAGTTACATACCAGTCATAAGAACCAAAGCAGTTCTTCTCCGTTAGGTTTTCGAATTGCAACTCTTTCTGAAGGTTTACTCCACGATTATCATAAGAACCGACTACATTTACCTGCTCGAAAAACCGCCTTCTCAAATTGTGCTCACAGTTCACACAAAGACGATCAAACTTTCGATCAGTATACTAAAATAAGGTGTATGTCGCCGCCTAGGCTTGCCACGGTTCCGCAACAACATACGAGTAGCCTAGATTATCTCTCAGATGATATACTAACTCCGAACCCCGAATTTCGAGACGAGATCAAAACAAACCAAAACAAAGGAAGCATTTACAATTACATACATGAACCTTACAGGTAACTAACTGAGATATATGATAGGAAGCAGATAATCGATCAGCTCAATCAATCCGACAACTGAACCAAGTTCAATCACAAAACCAAATCAAAACAAACAACATTAACGAGAACAATAACGATCGCTGAATCTCAATCAGAAAACCGAAAAAGAAACATCGATCGATCGATCAATCGAAGTCGTTTTGATTGATTGAATGTGATTTAACCTGATTGAGGAATCGACCATGGCGAAGTGATGTGAAGGGATTTCGAGAAAATCGACGATGAAGACGACGGATTGTGAGGGAGGGTGGGAACTGGGAAGGGGCCAACCGATTTGCGATTTGGGGGAAGCGAATAGCAATTCAAGTGGCGAAGAAAGAGAAGACAAAAAAAGAGAGAGGGTGGGTTTGTCTGGGGATATGCACGTGGGAAAGGGGAATTGGGGAGTTGGAATGATCGGCTTATGCTTCATGGACCATGTCACGAGGGATTTGGCTTCAAACAACCCAAGTAATTTTATTCTTAATCATGTCGCATGTAATAATTTATTTAATGAGATTAATTCAGTTATAAATCATTTTTTTTTCCTAATCATGAGGTGTATGATTTGATATCCGAAGACATGAAGCAACCATAATTGTCATATCCGGATAATTGTCATATCCGGATCGATGATCGATCCAACGAGATCTTTTGGTCAATGGGTCGTTGATTCGACCGATTGAATCGTTTTATAATATTTTTAAAATTTTAAAGATATATAGATTTTATTTGATTTATATTTATTAAATATGCATATTTACATATTATATATATATATATTTCTTAGAAAAATTAACCTAATATATATGTTAGTTCTATTAATTAAAAAAAATATGATTTTTTTAATATTTTTTTTTTTGGGATCGATTGGACCGGCCGAGTTTTATCAAGATTTTTATCGGATTTTACAGAGTCAGCCCGGATATGATTGGGTCAATTACTTGTTCGAACTTTTTATTGGACTGACTCGACAAGACCATCAGATCTGGTTCATTCAGTTGAACCGGTCGGATCGGTTCGATTTTTATAACTAGGCAAGCAACAGTCTCCTTATATGGGCACATTCTTAAAGATGTTACATGTAATAACTTGTACTAAGATGAACTCTTCTTTCATTTCATTTGATTTTATATGGTTGTCATTGGATGCATAGGTTTCATGTAGAATCTTTCAATGAAAGAAGATATTTCATATCATCGTAAAACAAATAAAATGATTACTGCTCACAATTTTTGTTGATAATCCATTTGTGTCATTATTTTTACATCGTTTTATCATTTTAAAATGTCCCATAAAATATGTAATATTTTTTCATTTCACAAAAATTTATTATAAAAAATACAAACTAATCCTACTTTATGTCGAATCCATACCTCATTATGATTGTTCTTTCCCACGCATCACTCTTTTCTCGAAAAAAGGTAAACATGAAAGTTTAGAAAAATTCAAGCTCTTCTTAACTCCTTGTGCCAAAATCATTTGTAATAAAAATATTGGGATGCAGGGAGTAATATGTTAATTAAATCACAATATATGTTCGTAGAGTATGTCCAGTGATAATAGCTAAATTAAAAAAAAAAACCTATATTTTAGCCATGAATTGTGCAAATCTGTTATAATTTGGTTATTCTTCTCGGATCGTATCATGCTATTTTTTGACGAGGTGGTTTGATCAACGGATATGATAGTGCCGCATTACATATTCATTTTGTTCTATTTTTATATTTAATCTTTTCTCTACTAATGATGAGTTGCCAAAAAATGGCTAAAGCCATTTTGGTTGCTAAATATAGCAATTGTTAAAATTTGGCTATGAAAATTTGATCCATTGGAGTGATAAATTTTAGGACACTTGTTCCTTTATATTTTCACTATAACACACCATTTAGCATGTGCAATGGACATGCTTTTAGGACGAAGGATCATTCTTGAAAATTGATCATGTGAAATGTAAAATAAACATAGGCATGATGGTATCCTAAGAATAATTAAATGCTTGATCCAGAATTTTAAAAAAGGATTACATAGCTTGTGAAATCGGTCCAAACATGTTTTTTGGTGTAATTATCCATTTATAAGGCTGCTCTTTCTAATCCAAACATGCTTTTAGAGAGAGCAAGATGTGAAGGTATAAGCAGAACACTTGAACAAATTTTCGCGTATTATCCAAGCTAAGTCTTACTACAGTGATAATACTATACGGGATACTGTAAAAAATACTTGAAGCTAGATTTATGAGGATGAAGCTAAAAACTTATCATTCTTAGACCCTTTTCATATGAATGTGAACCAAAGAACAAAAAGTAGAAAAGGGAGATCAGTAAAAGACTTGGCCTAGTTTATTCATATTCCAAACCAAATAATGCTCACCAAAGATATGTCAACCAGAGTGTCTCAGAATTCACAACTTACATGTGCTTATGGTGCCCATAGTTGTAAGAATCCGACACTTACGCAAACGACATGACCACAGGGGACGATCTGAATCGTCATTTCCTTTCGTCCTTTCACTTTGCTAATTGAAAGGTATGCCCGATTTCAACATTAAAAAAGGAACTCGACTTTGACAGCTTCTTGGCCATAATCTACAATGAACTTGCTGCAAGCTTTGATACATTGGATACGCACAAAACTTATTTACAATGATTAAACTAAAGAAGCTTGCATTGAACAATACTTCCGTAGAACATTTGTGTCGCACACGGGCAATTGACCTTCTTTTGTCATGTACTATAGGCCAGCAACCAATAATACGGTGATCCGATAAAAATGGGAGCAGCTCTCTACTCAGCTAAACTCTATAAGCAGTGAAGCTTCAGATTTTTACAACATGTCTCTGTCGTTGTTGGCTGCTACGTGCTATCTTACATTTGATCTGTACCATCACCTTTGGGAGAAGACAAAGCTCGTCTGCGGCTAAAAATTTCTGAGCTTTCGGCTAACATATAAAGGCAAAACAAGCATAAACCTGTTCCATGATGACAGAAAGAAAATCAGGTAACATGCATATCTTTCTGTTCTGATAATGTATAGAACTACTAAACCTGTTCAGAGTAAAATGTACAAACAATGCACTTGAAGCAAGAACCATCATCTTCACTTGGTTCCCTTGCTCTACTTTCAAACCATATCAATTAAACAAGAGTCGAACGTTGGCAAATTATTTTCGTTAATTTCTTTAGTTCGCTTGTTTTCAGATCAGCGCCAAACTCTTCTCCTCTGCTTACCATCGAAGGTTAATACCACTAGGAGTGTCTCAAAGCATTCTCGAATGCTTAGACAGCACCAAATTTTACCAACTGTAGGATACATATAGTCTGTAGAATTCTTCTGAGAAAATGACACTAATGTTGAGCGCTATGACTTTTTTTCTACTACAGAAAATCTAATCTCTAAATGTTACTGTATATTCTTTTTATGTCATGATCATCAAGTTTTGAATGAACCAATTACCAAGAATGCCAATGGTTAGAGTTTCAAACTTTACTACACAAGTTTTTATGTCATGATCATCACGTTTTAAACCAACCAATTACCAAGAATGCCGATGGTTCGAGTTTCGAAGTTTACTACACAGGTAAAGCATTACAAGGATCTTACTTGAGATGTCCTCAAGGATTTTCAAAGAGATGGTGATATAGCACAGAAACAAGAGACAAGCTGCTTATCCACAGGGCGTAGAGTACTTGCCTCTGAGGTTCGAATTAGAACTTGTCGGTATGGTCCAAATCAGAAGATGAAGAAAGTTAAAATAATAGGAAATTACCAGCATAAGCAACTGTAAGGCCAGAGACCATCCTCCCCAATACTGAGAGCATGTAAAGACTGAATACCACCTGAAGGAAATGATATCAAATAAATATCAAAGCCAAATCTTTTTCATCACTACATATACTAAATCTCTTTCGTATTCTTCTAGAAGGTAACATAATGGATTAAAATCCTCAGTCCTTAGCCTAGACGCTCATTTCAAACAGTGCCTTGGCCACATTGAGTTTCAACTGATACTACCTCTTTCTCGACAGGGTAAGATGACATACAAGAATCTGCCCCAACCCTCATCCTAGGTGAGGACTTTGGCATGGGATCTAGTTCTAGAAGGAGGCATATCTTACTGTGATAGCAATAGTACTTCATCTAGCCCTTAACGGGATGCACCCTTGTTTACATTTATAACCATGAATTCTGGAAACATTTGGCTGAAATAAATAACTTTTTACTGAAGACACTCCATACTTTGCTTTCAAATGGCCAAGACACCGAAACCAAACCAAAGCAAGTGTCCCAAATCAAGGAGATGTCACAGACCCTTCAGTTCTAACACATAAAGGATTTCCTTCCAATCTTAGCTCCACATACAACAAGAAGCAGACTAAATTCTTGGTAACTAACAATTAATACGATGCATATTTATTGCAGACCTTCTCCTATAAGCTTGAGCTTTTGAAAGTATTGGGTCTCAACATGATCTAAGAACTAGTGACATGAGGTTAAGAGTTCGAATACGGCAACCCCAATTTGGGTACCAGTTGGTATGTGGTGTTTGTTTGGAGTTCGCATTGTCCATGTTTCACTTTAAGCCCATAAAGGACATTAGCATTTAAGGGGAGCGTTAAGACTTAAGATACACATATTGTTGTGCGTTTCCTATCAGAACCTTGAGCTTTCACAAAGCTGGCTTCGCAACAACCACCACAAACCCTAATTTGATTCCATTTTTCACATCTTAGATGACACTCCTCCTCAAATTTCCTTCATTCGATTAACACCACCGCATCATACGCCAAGTATACCTTGAGAAAGAGCCTCTTATCATGTCCAGTAGCAGCAACCCTCAAGACAGACTCAGCAGCGCCAACAGTATTCGCCAGACACGCCACAATCCCATTCGCCGCCTCCTGCGAGATCTGCCACTCCAACGGATCCACCGGCACCCTACACAACCACCCAAAACCCTCAAACCCTAATCCCTCAATCAATTCATCAAAATCATCAAATCATAATAAATTGAGACATGATTATACTAAATGGATGTTGAAGTGGCGGAAGAGGAGGCCGAGGATGGCGAGCGAGGAGAGGATGACGATGAAGACGTCGGAGACGAGGGATAGGAAGGTGGAGTTCCGGTACGCGCAGTGGTAGTAGAAGAGCGTCGCGCTCACCATTACCATCATCGCCTTCCCCGCCTCTCCTCCTCAGCCGCAGCCCAATATATGAAAATAAGATATATATTTATATTATATTTATATGTATAAGATAATATAAAAATGTGTATATATTGTATTTGAAAAAAAATAATAAAAAAATGATGTGATATAAAATAGAGATATATTAAATTTTAAGACAAAATAATAATTATTTATTAAAATATTATAATTTATATAAGATATTTATTTTTAATAATGTATCATAATTTATTTAATATAGAGAGTATTACTCTTTTATGGCTGTACTCCAAACAAAACAACAAAAAAGGAATTTTTATTGGTGAGGTTTAAAATTGATCAAAATCAATTTTAAATAATTCTATAATGTTATGGAGGATGTTTGACATTCGTTTTACTATATCTTTAAGTAGTTTTTTATAAAAAAAAATCATAATTCATTTGAAATTGTTTTTTCTCTTTAACGGAGAAATGAAAATTGTTCTTTATAAAGCTTAAATATCTAAAAATATCCCACTTTAATTTTCTTTCCAATAAGTATCGCGATATCAATTAAACATTAGTTTTCACTAATACGATTATTATGTATAATATTTACTTTTTTGATAAATTATTAAATTTAACCTTAAAATTATTTTCCTACATCCCTGACATCCTACTCGATGTCGGACGACAACAATTACGACTACCACGTACGATGACGACGGCGATCATGACGAATGACCATAACGACGATCATGAGTCCATGATGGACGACAGACGACAACAACGACGGACGATGACGAATTAACGAAGGGTCTGGTAATTTGATTTTGGTTCTTATGTTTGATTAGCATTGCACGGTCCGGAGATTTGATTTGGTGATTTGATTTTGGATTTTATGTAAGATTGATATGTTCAGAAAAGGAAATGAAAGATCATGAGATCTTTAAAAAAGGCCAACAAGAGATTCGTTTTAAAATAATAAAAAAATGGAATGTGGTACATTGGTGGAAAAAAAAGGGGGTGGGGTACTAATTTATCTACTCGTACCTTCGGATAATTCTTCCAATTGTTTTTTATTAAATAAAATAAACTAAAGCTGTTATTTTATAAAACACCAAAAAAATTATTATGAAATCTGTTATATATCAATTTAGAAGTTCATTCTTAGGGTATGTCAGGATAGTTTAGGCCTTAAGGTTTCATTTAAGTGACAATATAGTCATTCCCCACGAAATATTTAAATTTTTTTCACCCATTACGCTTCAAGTTTTCTGATTTTATCCTTCGCCTTCCTAACCGTAGCCATGCTTCCTCTTCCACACATGGTTACACTCACTCCCTCGACAACTCGCCTCACATCACCTATCTTCGAATCCAACCCTCCTGCAATCGCCAAATCAACAATCTCAATTCGATCCATACTGACTTTCCTGACTAGAAACCCAACCCATTCACTCCCTTCCTCTCCTAAATCCCCCGACCCTATCGCCTTAATCGCAAGCCCAATCTCCCTCACTAAAACCCTAATCTGATCCGCAATCAATTCCTCCCCTCCCCACAATCCTCGATCAAGAACCCTAGTTGTTGGAACACGGAATTGAGCTCATATAACTGTAATTAATCAAAGTTTCATATATATGATAGTAAATGAAAATCTTCGTTAAACAATGTTAACTCATCGTCGAATAATCCAATACGACGTTGACATATAAAAGGATCCAATTATCAACAAAAAATTTCCCTACATTAGCATTATATATTCATTATCATGATTGTTATGAAAGGGAAATAAGACTACGTCTGTAGATTGCGAAAGAGTTTGTACGGTCTGAAACAAGCGCAAGACAATGGTACAAGAAGTTTGAGTATGTTATAAAGCAACATGGCTATTGAAAGACCAAAGATGACCGCTGTGTGTTCGTGCTGAAATTTTTAACAGATAACTTCATTATTCTACTAATATATGTTGATGATATGTTTATTGTTGGTAAGAATACTTCTTACATTGACAGGTTAAAGAAGAAGTTGAATCAATCCTTTACTATGAAGGACATACGACCAGTAAAGGAGATCTTTGGTATCAAGATTGATTGAGACAGAGATGCCAAGAAGCTATGGATATCATAGGAGAAGTACATCGAGAAAGTTTTTAAGAAGTTCAAAATGGAAAATGCTAAAGTGGTGAGCTCTTCTATACCTTCACACTTTAAATTGAGTGCTTATTAGAGTCCTACATATGAAGAGAGAAAGTACATGTCATGAGTTACTTACGCTTCACTGGTTGATAGCTTAATGTATACGATCGTGTTACATGTCATGTCGTGTTAATCTTCGTGACTTTTGAAGTTGATTCTCGTGTTACATGTCATGTCGTGTTAATCTTCGTGACTTTTACAAGTTGATGACATGGGAGGAGTTACCTTCGAAAATTTAACATAGTTCCCTAGTATGGCCGTACTAGGAACTATTAAACAGAAATTTTGGTCTCTGCAGTAGACCCAGGATGGTTAATTTTAACCAGATACGGCCAACACTCGTTGCCGCTACGTGCACGCTAAAGTGATTTTTAGTCCCTTCCTACCTAGTCTTGTAACCGTAACTCTCCCAGTCATTGTTAATTTCAGAAAATTGCATTAGAATCAGGATTCAGGTTGCTCAGGCATGTGACATGAAATTAAATTATTAATTCCATGTACAGCAAGCGACTACCATGGCGTTTGAGACCATATTTAATTATACTCGAGATTTTTAGGCAATTAAATCCCACATGATATCCAATTCAGGAAGTTTTGTAACATTTCATAATTTAATTCGTTACATTATTAAAATTATAAGCACACATGAGTCACCCATCACGAAACAGGACATGTATAAAAATATTTATAACAATCTATAAATATTCTAATTTTTGCATCGTTATCATATTTCATGTGAATCAAATCACATGCATACACTCATGCATACACTCAGATTTTATTTTAATTTAAGCTGGCAATCTACGCGTTCACACAATTAAATCAGTCACGCACATTTATAAAATATAAGGTAACGATGTGTGTTACCTTCTCATTTTATAAAATCTGGAAAGTTATTCAAATAATTTCGAAGCCTAATTCCCTTGCTGCGTATCAGGTGTACCTACAATAAAATAAATATTATAAGTACCCTCGTAACATATTTAAATGTTAATATTAATATATTATGTACGCAATAAGTGTACACAACTCCTAAATTATGTTTACAGGGGATAAATCCCTTTTTTTCTCTTTTCTTTCCCACTGAACAAAACAGGGGAGGTTAGCTCGGGGAATCTCAAGCAGCGGCCTGGCAGGGATCGCCGGCAGCGGCCGGATCCGGCCACCCATGGTCGGCAGCGGCTCCGGCGAGGCTGAGTAAGCATGGGGCAGGCGGCAGCGGGGCTCAGGGCATCGGGGCGAGGCAGGACAGCGTCGGGCGGCTGCTCCGGGCCCTGGCGGAGAATCCGTCCTTGGCAACAGCGGCCGCAGCTTGGGCCGACATCGGGGCGAGCGAGGAAGGGCGGGCCAGGCTCAGGACAGGTGACGCAGGCGATGGCGGCTTCGCTGGGCCCTGGCGACGACGACGACGACGACGTCTCGAGGCGGCAGCGAATCCATCCCCGGCAACGCCGATGGCTACGCTCTCCCATCTTTGCAGCGGCGGCACGGACTCGGGGCAACAGTGGCAGCGTCGGGGCGAGCGGGAAATGCGAGGTAGTGGCTGTTTGGCTCGGCAGCTCCGGCGAGGGGCGGCGCAGGGCTGCTCCGGTGAAGACGACGGCTTGCTCTGGCGGATCCGATGAAGGCGGTGGCTGTCTCCGGCGAAGGCGTAGGCGATGGCAGTGGCGGCGTGGCTGGATCTGGCGAAGGCGGCGCGGCTCGGTCTCTAGCAGCGGCTGGCTGCGGATTCCGACGACGACGACGTCCTTCCTGACAGCGACAGTGCAGGTGGCGCCGGATCTGGCCGGGAACGATGTCGAGACGAAGACGAAGACGAAACGAATCGAAATAGAGACGAGATGAATACGAAACAAAAACAGAGATGAGACAAAACGAAGCGCTTACCTTTTCTCTGTCTTTGCTCTCAACTGGGATGCTCTGATTGATGTGATTGAACGTGGGTTGGAGCAGTATTTAAACTAGTTGTTGAGATATTTACGGAGATAATAACGACGGTTAATATCTCAAATTAATCCATCCCCGCAAATCTTAAACTAGTAAGATCTCGCAAGATTTTAACAGCCGAATATCTTTTGTTTGTTTTTTTTATTTACCATGATTTTGAGGGATATTACATCTCTTCCTCCTTTCAGGAAGTTTCGTCCTCGAAACTTGAACAGTGTTGTGTTCTGGAACTTACTTGAGAATAAGTAAGGATATCGTTTCCGCATATCCTCTTCTAGTTCCCAAGTCGCTTCTCGAGTGGTATGATTAGTCCATCGAACCTTGACCAAAGGCACTTCTTTACGCTTGAGCATTTTTACCATGCGATCTACTATCTCTTCCGGTCGTTCTTCATAGCGTAGGTCCTCATTAAGTTGAACTTGCTCATGCTGGATTACATGTCTAGGATCAGGTTTATATCTCCTCAACATGGAAACAGGGAAGACATTGTGAATGCCAGCTAACGCTACTGATAATGCCAACCGATAGGCAACTTCACCAACCCTTTCAAGAATCTCAAACGGCCCTATGTAACGAGGACTGAGTTTTTCTTTCTTATCAAACCTCATTGCACCCTTAGTAGGCGAAACCTTCAAGAAAACATGTTCACCTATTTGAAATTCTAGTGGTCTTCTTCTCACATCTGCATAGCTCTTTTGACGATCTTGAGGTGCCTTCATCCGGGTTTGAATAAGCTTGACCTTATTCGCGGTTTCTTACGCTAGCTCTGGTCCAACTACTAGAGTATCTTCAATATCATGTACATATTTTTCTTTTCTTCAGGTTCAGGAATATCTATCATGTCGGGCTCAGGGATACACATTATGTCGGGCTCAGGAATATATTTATCACGTCATAAGCTAGGTATTAATCAACCAATCAGAGTTCCAGCAATGGAACGACTTATATAAATAACTTAGCAATCAATGGAAATAGTGCATAACATTCAGGAATTCTAGTACGACATTCACAACGGTCACTTATTATACTAGCTATCTAACATCCACATGCTACTCTTGTCATGATGATCTAACTCTAATAACAGTGGCTGACAGGAAAGTCCGGACATGTAGGAGAGTATCCACAAGTTGAAGAATCGCTTCCCTCTGCTTCATCCCCTGATTCGGAGCTTGACCAATGTATAGGCGACATCAGCCTCGATCGATCATATCCCAGAGGATGGTACTCAGGTTCAACTTTCTTCTTCGATGGTGAGGGCGGTTTCGCCACAGGCACAACTTCGTCATCAGCAATGGTTATCGGGTTCTTGCGCGTCCCATCCACTGCCATGGTCTTTATCGAGACGTCATCGTTCACGATCTTTTGCTTCTTGGTAGAGGGCTGTCCCACCTCCGAAGTTCGCTTCCCAAGAACTGATAAAGCAACGTTGTCTTCAAGAATTTTGTAAGTCAATAAGTCGAAGCTCACAGTCCATCCTTCCTGCTTGTAGTACGCTTGATTGGGTTGACTTTCGATTACTAGGTCAGGATATAACGTCGTGTATTTTTGATAAAGCTCGTGTCTTGAGATTGACTTAAGTAATAGGTCTGCTTCAAGAACGGGGTGCATAGGTAACCAATCCTCATCAGCCCACTCGTCTAAGACTCCTCTCAAATATCGAAAGTGCCTATTTAGGGGGCCTACTTTATCCCATTGGGGTAACCAATAATTGGGCTTCTTATGTCACCACTGGATTTTGGATCAAGAAATTCTGAGATCAGTTGCATTGGATCATAACTTAAAATCCTCGAAGTATATATCAAAGAACAGATTGTCCAATACATCATCCCATATAATGATCTTTCAAACACAAGTATAAAACAAAATCATCAAAGATGTAAATCAAATAAGATGCCTCGCGAGATTATGCCAAAGAATATAATACCCAAAACACTCAGTCACACCTAAACATGCACGTGATCACATTTTGCTGGATAGTCTTAACTACCTAAGGTTTTCCATAATCCTTAGCTTGAATTATTTCCACGTTATTATCCCATGTTCCTTTGTTAAACCTACGCTCTGATACCACTCTGTAACGTCCCAAGATTTCATGTCCAATACCTGCTTGACACGTGGCGTTACCGCCGCTCCAAAGTCCATTCGAAGCAAGGCGACAAGATTACAAGGGGGTTTAAGTATCAGAAACAGGAATTCAAGAGATATCCAACTTACATTATCCTTTATTACATGAAAATCAAATATCCGAAAATGAAAAGGGAACGTTCTATAGTCAAAATCTATTCAGCATCGTTGTATGACTATTCATCCACGATCGTTCGTTACCTGAAACAAACACGTAACCGTGAGCTTAGAAGCCCAGTAACACAGGATACATGCCCATTTCAGGGGTCCGACATGCTTATTATATCATGTGTTTTCCATGCACAA